>JBAMMX010000006.1:1635000-1782500 GCA_037126225.1 Dillenia turbinata
TTGATGGTGATGGGTTTGGGTACACAATTGAGAGTTTGTTGTGAAGAATTCACTCTTAGATGTTGCATTTTTGAAAGTATTTCGCAAATCAGAGTGGTGCAGCGTAAGCGTGGTGGGCCCATAACACATAGGTCACAGGATCGAAAACTGGCTCTTATATATTCTCAATGTTTTATATAATTATTGTTTTAAATGCTGCTCCTTGCAGCGCTCTATCTTCTATACCGATGGTGATAATGATGAGGTTATCCTGATATACAAACGGTACCCAATTGAGAGTTTGCTGAGGAGAGTTCACTCTTAGAAGTTGCATTTGAGAAAGTCTTTAGAAAATCAGAGTGGCGCAGTGGAAGCGTGGTGGGCCCATAACCCACAGGTCCCAAGATCAAAACCTGGCTCTGATATAAAGATGAGCTTTCACTTTTTATTTTCCTCATTGATTTATATAATTATAATTTTAAGCACTAGTCATTACAAGCCTCTATCTTCTATACCGATGGTGATAATGATTCGGTTATCTTCATATAGAGAGGGTGCCCAATTGAGGGCTTGCTGAGAAGTGTTCATTCTTAGAATTTGCATTTGAGAAAATCTTTAGCAAATCAGAGTGGCGTAATGGAAATGTGGTGGACCCATAAGCCACAGGTCCCAGGATTGAAACCTGACTCTGATATAAAGATAAGGTTTCCCTATTTATTTTCCTCAACGTTTTACTTAATTATTCTTTTAAACGCTATTCCTTACAACCCTCTATCATCTTTATTGATGGTGATGAGGTTGGGTACACAATTGAGAGCTTGTTGAGAAGAGTTCACTCTTAGATGTTGCATTTGAGAAAGTATTCAGCAAATCAGAGTGGCGCAGCGGAAGCGTGGTGGGCCCATAACCCACAGGTCCCAGGATCGAAACCTGGCTCTGATATATTCTTAATGTTTTGTATAATTATTATTTTAAATGCTACTCTTTACAGCGCTCTATCTTCAATACCGATGGTGATAATGATGAGGTTATCCTCATATACAGGGGGTACCTAATTGAGAGCTTGTTGAGGAGAGTTCACTCTTAGAAGTTGCATTTGAGGAAGGCAGAAGCGTGGTGGGCCCATAACCCACATGTCCCAGGATCGAAACCTGGCTCTGATATAAGGATGAGCTTTCACTATTTATTTTCCTCAATGTTTTATGTAATTATAATTTTAAGCACTAGTCTTTGCGAGCCTCTATCTTCTATACCGATGGTGATAATGATGAGGTTATCCTCATATAGAGGGTACCCAATTGAGAGTTTGCTGAGAAGTGTTCATTCTTTGAAGTTGCATTTGAGAAAATCTTTAGCAAATCAAAGTGGCGCAGCGGAATCGTGGTGGGCCCATACGCCACAGGTCCCAAGATCGAAACTTGGCTCTGATATAAAGATGAGCTTTCACTAGTTTTGCCTAATTATTGTTTTAAACGCTGCTCCTTACAACCCTCTATCTTCTTTACTGATGGTGATGAGTTTGGGTACACAATTGAGAGTCTGCTGAGAAGTGTTCACTCTTAGATGTTGTATTTAAGAAAGTATTTAGCAAATTAGAGTGGTGCAACAGAAGCGTGGTGGGCCCATAACCCACAGATCCCAGGATCGAAACCTGGCTCTTATATATTCTCAATGTTTTATATAATTGTTGTTTTAAATGCTGCTCCTTACGGCACTCTATCTTCTATACCGATGGTGATGATGAGGTTATCCTCATATACAGTGGGTACCCAGGTGAGAGCTTGCTGAGGAGAGTTCGCTCTTAGAAGTTGCATTTGAGAAAGTCTTTAGAAAATCAGAGTGGCGCAGTAGTAGTGTGGTGGATCCATAACCCACAGGTCCCTAGATCGAAACCTGGCTCTGATATAAAGATGAGCTTTCACTATTTATTTTCCTCAATGATTTATGTAATTATAATTTTAAGCACTTGTCATTGGTGATAATGATGAAGTTATCCTCATATAAAGAGGGTACCTAATTGAGACTTGTTGAGAAGTGTTCATTCTTAGAAGTTGCATTTGGGGAAATCTTTAGCAAATTAGAGTGGCGCAGCAGAAGTGTTAAGCCACAGGTCCCAGGATCGGAACCTAGCTCTGATATAGAGATAAGCTTTCCCTATTTATTTTCCTCAATGTTTTACTTAATTATTCTTTTTAACGCTGCTCCTATCTTCTTTACTGATGGTGAGGAGGTTGGGTACACAATTGAGAGCTTGCTGAGAAGAGTTCACTCTTACATGTTGCATTTGAGAAATTATTTAGCAAATCAGAGTGGCGCAGCAGAAGCGTGGTGGGCCCATAACCCACAGGTCCCAGGATCGAAACCTGGCTCTAATATATTCTCAATGTTTTTTACAATTATTATTTTAAATGTTGCACCTTACAGCGTTCTAGCTTCTATATCGATGGTGATAATGATGAGGTTATCCTCATATACAGAGGGTACCCGATTGAGAGCTTGCTGAGGAGACTTCACTCTTAGAAGTTGCATTTGAGAAAGTCTTTAGAAAATCAGAGTGGCATAGCGGAAGCGTGGTGAGCTCATAACCCATAGGTCCCAGTATCGAATCCTGGCTATGATATAAGGATGAGTTTTACTATTTATTTTCCTCAATGTTTTATGTAATTTTAATTTTAAGCACTAGTCCTTGCAAGCTTCTTTCTTCTATACTGGGGGTGATAATGATGAGGTTATCCTCATACAGAGGGTACCCAATTGAGAGTTTGTTGGGAAGTGTTTGTTCTTAGAAGTTGCATTTGAGACAGTTTTTAGTAAATAGTGTGGTGGGCCCATAACCAATAGGTCCCAAGATCGAAACCTGGCTCTAATATAAAGATGAGCTTTCACCATTTATTTTCCTCGATGTTTTGCCTAATTATTGTTTTAAACACAGCTCCTTACAACCCTTTATCTTCTTTACCGATGGTGATGAGATTGGGTACACAATTGAGAGCTTGCTGAGAAGAGTTCACTCTTAGATGTTGCATTTGAGAAAGTATTTAACAAATTAGAGTGGCGCAATAGAAGCGTGGTGGGCCCATAACCTACAGGTCCCAGGATCGAAACCTGGCTCTGATATATTCTCAATGTTTTCTATAATTATTATTTTAAATGTTGCTCCTTACGGCGTTCTATCTTATATACCGATGGTGATAATGATGAGGTTATCCTCATATACAGAGGGTATCCAATTGAAAGCTTGTTAAGGAGAGTTCACTCTTAGAAGTTGCATTTGAGAAAGTCTTTAGCAAATCAAAATGGCGCAACAGAAACATTGTGGGCCCATAACCCACAGGTCCCATGATCGAAACTTAGCTCTAATATAAAGATGAGCTTTCGCTATTTATTTTCCTCAATGTTTTACATAATTATTATTTTAAACACTTCTCCTTACAACCCTCTGTCTTCTTTGTTGATGGTGATGAGGTTGGGTACACAATTGAGAGCCTTCTGTGAAGAGTTCACTGTTGGATGTTGCATTTGAGAAAGCATTTAGCAAATCAGAGTGACGCAGCGGAAGTGTGGTGGGCCCATAACCCACAGGTCCCAAGATCGAAAGTTGGCTTTGATATATTTTCAATGTTTTATATAATTTTTATTTTAAATGATGCTCCTTGTAGCACTCTGTCTTCTATACCAATGGTGATAATGATGAGGTTATCCTCATATACTGTGGGTATGCAATTGAGAGCTTGCTGAGAAGAGTTCACTCTTAGAAGTTATATTTGAGAAAGTCTAGAGAAAATCGGAGTGGCGCAGTGGAAGAGTGGTGGACCCATAACCCACAGGTCCGCTCTAATATAAAGATGAGCTTTCACTATTTATTTCTTAATGTTTTATATAATTATTATTTTAAGCACTAGTTCTTCCAGCCTTCTATCTTCTATACCGATGGTGATAATGATGAAGTTATCCTCGTATAGAGAGGGTACCCAATTGAGAGCTTGTTGAAAATAGTTCACTCTTAGAAGTTGCATCTGAGAAAGTCTTTAGCAAATTAGACTGGCGCAACAGAAGCATGGTGGGCCCATAACCCACAGGTCTTAGGATCGAAACCCGGCTCTGATATTAAGATAAGCTTTCACTATTTATTTTCTCAATGTTTTATATAATTATTATTTTAAACGTTGTTCTGTTTTGCCTTCTATCTTCTATACCGATGGTGATGTGGTTATCCTCATATCTAGAGGGTACCCAATTGAGAGCTTGCTAAGAAGAGTTCACTCTTAGAAGTTGCATTTGAGAAAGTCTTTAGCAAATCAAAGTCACATAGCAGAAGCATGGTTGGCCCAAAACCCACAGGTCCGAGGATCGAAACTTATATAAACATGAGCTTTCACTATTTATTTTCCTTAATGTTTTGTATAATTATTATTTTAAATGATGCTCTTTACATCCCTCTATCTTTTATACCGATGGTGATGAGATTATCCTCATATATAGAGGGTATACAATTGAGTGCTTGCTGAGAAGAGTTTACTCTTCGAAGTTGTATTTGAGAAAGTCTTTAGCAAATCATAGTTGTGCAACGGAAGCATGGTGAGCCCATAACTCACAGGTCCCATGATCAAAATCTAGCTCCAATATAAAGATAAGCTTTCACTATTTATTTTCCTCAATGTTTTATATAATTATTATTTTAAACACTTCTTCTTGCAACCCTCTATCTTCTATACCGATGGTGATAATGATGAGGTTATCCTCATATATGTACCCAATTGAGAGCATGCTGAGCGGAATTCACTCTTAGAAGTTGCATTTGAGTCTTTAGCAATCAGGGTGACGCAGTGGAAGCGTGGTGGGCCCATAACCCACAGGTCCTAGGATCGAAATCTTGCTTTGATATAAAGTTGAGCTTTCACTGTTTATTTTCCTTAATGTTTTATGTAATTATTATTTTAAACGCTACTTCTTACAACCCTCTATCTTCTATACCGATGGTCATGAGGTTATCCTCATATACAAAGGGTACCCAATTGAGAGCTTGCTGAGAAGAGTTCACTCTTAGAAGTTGCATTTGAAAAAGTTTTAGCAAATTAGAGTGGCGCAGCGGAAGCATGGTGAGCCCATAACCCATTGGCTGTAGGATCAAAACCTGACTCTAATATAAAGATGAGCTTTTACTATTTATTTTCCTCATTGTTTTATGTAATTATTATTTTAAATGCTGCTCCTTACAGCTCTTTATCTTCTATACCGATGGTGATGAGGTTTTCCTCATATGCAGCCAATTGAGAGCTTGCGGAGAAGAGTTCACTCTTAGAAGTTGCTTTTGAGAAAGTCTTTAGCAAATCAGAGTGGTGCAGCGGAAGCGTGGTGGGTTCTGTTCTGGACCTTTGTTGGGAGGATGATAAAGGTTTGCTTTCATCAATTTATTTTTCTCAATGTTTTATATGATTATTATTTTATTGAATGATATTTTACTTATTTTTCAACAAAATTTCATGAATAACCCAACCCATTAGTCGGGAGGATGATAAAGTTTGCTTTCGCAATTTATTTTCCTCAATGTTTTGTATGATTATTATTTTGTTGAATGATAT
Organism: Dillenia turbinata; assembly: GCA_037126225.1. Classification (NCBI taxonomy): domain Eukaryota; kingdom Viridiplantae; phylum Streptophyta; class Magnoliopsida; order Dilleniales; family Dilleniaceae; genus Dillenia; species Dillenia turbinata. Next base: position 1,640,562 of record JBAMMX010000006.1, read on the forward strand.
TTTATTTATTTTTCAATGACATTTCATCAATAACCCAACCCATTAGTCGGGAGGATGATAAAGGCCTCAAAATATATGATCCCAATTATCTTAACACTTCTCCTTATATACTGATGGTGATGAGGTTATCCTCATATTGAGGAGCTTGCTGAGAAGAGTTCACCTTTAAAAGTTGCATTTGAGAATGTCTTTAGCAAATCCGACTGGTGTTACAGAAGCATGGTGGACTCATAACCAACACGTCCTTTGCTCTGATATAAAGATTAGCTTTCACTATTTATTTTCCTTTGCGTTTTGTATGATTATTATATTGTTGGATAATATTTTATTTATTTTCCATTGAAATTTCATCACTAACACGATCCATTATTGGGAAGGATGATAAAGGCTTCAAAACATATGATCCCACTTATCTTAACACTGCTCCTTGCAGCCCTTTATCTTGTATATTGATGGTGATGAGGTTATCCTCATATACAAGGGGGCACCCAATTGAGGAGCTTGCTTTTTTTCTTTTTCTTTTTTTTTTTTGGTTTTCATCAACCGGTATCCGGATTTTGCTTGATTAGTTCGGTCCGCGCATTATGGAGCCCATTAAGGGATTGACTCTTCTAAATCTTTTTTTTTTATTCCCGTAAATCGAACTCGAGATCTCTTGTTAAGAGAGTTTAGTGTTCGACCAGTCAAACTAAAGGAGTTTGGTAATTTAGGAGCTTGCTGAGAAAGTTCATTTGAGAAAGTCTTTAGGAAATCAGAGTGTTGAGCGAAAGAGTGGTGGGCCCATGACCCACGGGTCCCAGGATCGAAACCTGGCTCTCATATAATAATTAGCTTTCACTATTTATTTTCCTTAATGTTATCTTAATAGTGATACTGCTCTTTACAGTTTATTTTGTATTTTGATGGTAATGAGGTTATCCTGATGGACTGAGGGTACCTAATTGAGGAGCTTGCTAAGAAGAGTTTACTCTTAGAAGTTTGCATTTGAGAAAGTCTTTAACAAATCAGAATGGCGTAGCATTAGCGTGGTGGGCCAATAATCCATAGGTTCGGATCAAAAACTGGCTCTGATGTAAAAATTAGCTCTCACTATTTATTTTTCTCAATGTTTTATATGATTATTATCTTATTGGATGTTTTTTTTTTTTTTTCAATCAAGTTTCATTAGTAACCCAATCCATTACTCAGAAGGATGATAAAGGCCTCAAAATATATTATCCCAATAATCTTAACACTGCTCCTTACGGACCTCTATCTTGTATACCAATGGCGATGAGGTTATCCTCATATACAGAGGGTACCCAATTGAGAAGCTTGCTGAGAAGAGTTCACTCTTATAAGTTGCATTTGAAAAAGTTTTTAGCAAATCAGAGTGGCACAACTGAAACGTGGTGGACCCATAACCCACAGGTCCTGGGATTGAAACTTTTCTCTGATATAAAGATTCGCTTTCACTATTTATTTTTCTCAATGTTTTATATGATTATTATCTTATTGGATGGTATTTTATTTATTTTTCATTGAAATTTCATCACTAATCCAATCCATTAGTGGGAAGGATGATAAAGGCCTCAAAATATATGATTCCAAGTATCTTAACACTGCTCCTTACAGCTTTCTATCTTGTGTACTGATGGTGATGTGGTTATCCTCATATACAGAGGGTACCCAATTGAGGAGCTTGCCGTGAAGAGTTCATTGTTAGAAGTTGCATACTTGTTGAGTAAGTCCTACCAGCAATTGGAGGATGTAGAGTTTTTTTTTTTTTTGGGGGGGGGGGGTGTGTAATGTTATTGCCTCAACCGTAGGACGGAGGTCATCCTGTGAAATATAAAAAGGTCAAATAGTTGTCAACCATCACTTCCTGAAATCCTTGACTAGATCTAGTTCTTTGTACCCTTATCCAGTGTGTTGTATAGAAAATGATAATATGCTAGATGATTTGACAAATGTAATGGAGATTTGAGGTATAATTTGTAAATGAGTTGATTCTGTAGTGGATAATAGAGCATTCACTATAAAAGATTAGGAATTCTACCCTTTGCTGGTGCTGCCCGTTGCTGTAGCTTCTGGACAAATTTGAGTATTTCTCTTCCCTTCTGCAGTTTGTGGGAGTTTCCAACTGGGGGTTAATTGGCGGATTGGGAATTCACAATTTCTAAACATTCTACTGTCCCGCAGAGAGTACTGGTTTGTTATCTTCCTAGAAATTACTATTCCAATCATACTTAACCCTGCTGTATCACTATGGAGCCATGAAAGAGGAAACAAAAAGAACCTCCAATTTCTAATGCACCTGTCACCTAATTCGGAGATTTTGTGAAGTGTTCTATGTTCTATGCTCCCTACGTTTCTAAATTCTCCTAAAAGAATGTTTTAGTTTGCTTATTGTTTCAAAGTATTGACTAGCTTTGGTTCATTTATTTTCTTGAAAAGTAAAAGGATTAAAAAATAAAAAATAAAAAAATTCTATGTTGCTGCTGCTGCCATATTGATCGACAACATTGTTAAATGATTACCCTGAACAAGCCTGCGTTTTAAAATTTTCACTGTGCTTCCACTTTTATATAACTAAGAAATTATAAATGGGACTGCTTTACTGTGACATTAGGACACCGCCAACTTTTCCTCCTGTGTATAGGATCCATCTGTTTACAATGCTGGTGGGTATTATAGGTGTGATATTTGGTTTCAACTTATCCATTGTTCTCTCCACCTTCCGTGCAATCAAGGGGATTCTTCCCTTCCCCTCTTGATCCTTTCCTTTCCTCCCACAGCATGAGCAGGTCTGATTCTGTTCTGACCATTCTTAGATGATTCTTTTTGCAGTTTAGGTCCATCACTCTGTTCTGGTCTAACTTCCTCATTTTGGTATTTGCAGAGGAAATGCATCGTACAAACCAAACCATCAACTAGCTTGAGTTTCAGATATTCTTTTCACACCACATGCAGAACTTCAAATGGATCGCCACAGCTGCTGCTAGGCATCTTGCATCAGGATAATTATCATTTAATCTAAAAAGAAGTTTTAAGGAGTTTGGTGATGCTTACCCGACTCTTGTCTTTATAGTGGTGCTGATGTCTAAAGTGCTCTCGTGGGAGCTATTGGAGCATTATACATCAAGGGGCAAAGAAGGTATGCTTATCTGTGTCCTCTTCATATTTTTGTTATCGTCACAAAGTCTGAAAAACTGATTGACTTGTAAAACGCCAGCAACAAAAAGCAAGAGGCCACCCATAATAACAAGTCCTAATCTTGTTTTAGGCCTGTATTTTTTTTTTTTTTTTGGTCTATTTTGAGACTCGAACTCGAGCTTATTACAAAGGGGAGGGAGAAGCTGCCAAAACTCATTGGCGTTTTATGCCTGTATTATTAAGCTGAATTGTCCTCAATTACTGCAATTACTTGTAGTCTGATCAGAAGGGACTAAAGGTTTTATTCATCAGGGCCATGGGATACCTGCCAAATTCTTCCCAATTTTGTTTTGCTATCCCCCTTGTGGTTGGGTATTTGTCTCCGTCCTCGGATGATCCTGACATGAAGATAATGGGACCACAACAGGTTAATTCACTTACAACGAAACCTATACTCCGAGTATTGTTGAAATGAGAAACATTGGTTGTTTCTTTCAAAATCTGATAACTTTCTTTTCATTCTACGAGGTTAATTCGATTTTTGGTGAGCTTGTATTGAGAAAGTTGGGGTTGGAGCCTCTATAAATCACTAGTGATTGGATGGTTGATTGATTGTTTAGATTTAAGATGTTCCATTTTCTGTCTGGAAAGGGTATTTGAATTTGTTATTAGTAAAATCTATCAACTTTTTCTTTTTACCATTTGGGCCTCTGGATTGATTTGGGGATGATAATGATAACATTACACGTTCCAAACGATTGTCAACGGATTATTGGCTTAAAGATATTAGATTCCTTATCCAAAGTCTTGGATTTAAGTTTTAAGAATAAAAAAATTATATAACCCCCGGGATGGATCACTGTAAATCTCAAATCGGATTAATCAGAATATGAATCAAGATATCGATAATGTATTAAAAAAAAAGAATAACCCATTTTAGCAGCAAAACTGGGGGAGAAAGAAAAAAGGAAAAACTCAGAAATCCTGGTAATTCTAGGGATGAAGAAATGCATCACGGTAAACTTCTTGTTTATCATCAAATAGAAATAATGTTTACTTCTAAGGTTAGCTGCTGCTCTCTCTCTCTGGGTATGTGTAAATTATGTATGACGTTGTCCTTATCACAAGGGCTCTATTTCTCACTCATCATTCACATCCTCATTCGGATAAAGGACAAATCAACTAATGTTGAAAATTCTTTATTCCACAAGCTTACAAGCCGAATGTATTTATTAAGGTTTCAACAAGATTTGAAGACTGAACTTTCACTAAAATTTAAAAAACAGTAAAACCAGTGAAGGATGCAAAGAATTGAAAAAGAACTGATCCAATCCATTTTACACTTTAACAGAATTTGTATGAAAACAGTCTCTGTCGTACTGTCATATTATCCGGCAACAAGTTGAAAAAATCGACTACAGAAACCTCTACTCTCTCACTACACACTCCAAATTCTCTTCAACGACAGCGTCCAGCTTTCCGGCGACCCCGAACCGTCGATTCTCACCATGGGAGACGAAGCTGACTGTGAACCGACCGAACCGATTTCATCATTTATTTGCGGATCGGTCGGTTCGGGCACGTCTGTGACAGCCTCGGTTCGGTTTCCGTCGGGTTGAACCGAAGCTCGACACAGAGGACAATTAGAGTGAGAGAAGAACCACGTATCAATACAATCGATGTGAAAAGCGTGACCACATTTGGGCAAAACACGACCCTTCTGGTTTTCTTTGAACTCCGACAAGCAAACGGCGCATTCGAATAAAACGGCGTCGTTTTTGTCGCAGACGAAAACCGGCAAGGTTTTGAGCACAGAGACTTCAAGTCCTGTAGAAACCGAAGAATTGTTGTTGTGGAAACGGTGGTTGTTACGACGACGAGAACCTTGACGTCGGATAAAACAGCGTGCATACAAGTGAAAGAGAATGATTAAGATCATAACTGAAAAGAGGACGACCATTGAACATAGCATGATTTTCCCATTTAGAGAATAGTTTGATGTGGGTGTTGTTACAGAGGAAGAAGAGGAGTCTTCCATGAGAGTGAGAGAGAGAGAGAGAGAGAACGAGTGAGTGAGTGAGGTCAGAGGGGGGTACTTATTGGGGTGGAAAGAGGAAAGGAAGGTTCCTCTTGGTCTTGGGCTTGTTGGAAGAAAGTGAACAGTGATTTTTTTTTTTTTTTTGGGGTCTCTTTGTCCACTTCGGAGGTTTGTGTTTTTTCTCCATTTCGTGCAATTTTTTGTTGATTTTTTAATTCACGATATTTTTTTACCAAAATATAAAATGCTATTACGATTCAATTTTTTTCCTTCAGTAAAAAACAGTAGTGCAAATAATACTATTGTATGTAATTTTAATAGTTTTTATTAAATTATAAAATATTTAATTCAAATCATAATTAAAAATTTTAAATTTAAATTTTTCATCTACAAGAGTTCTATTTAATTGATTACTTCATCCAACATTCTCTTTTACGGCTACTCCATAGCAAGTTTAGTCACCACAATTGTTTTGTAGATATTAAGATGTTTTTAATGATTTTAATGAGTAGCATTTGTCTTTATTATAAATTTGACAAATTATCCATAACAAATGCTTAATCTTATCAATGATTTTTTCTCATTTTTGAAAAATAAATAAATATTACACAATTTCAATTATATGGTTGCATGATCATAGTTTATGACTAGAATGTCCCATCATAGAAAGAATGTGTACTAATACATTCCCCCCCTCCAAACGATTTATGGTGAGAAATAGAATTTCTCAACTAATTAATTATAGGTCACCTAGATGGAAACAAGGGAATCACTTTTAATAATGATAATAAATTTTTGTCAATTGTCCTAGAAATTATTAGTTTGTTTCTTTCGATTTTGAAAAGGTAAATGTTTGGCAATTACAATGATGTACATACATATATACATACATGAACCCAAAAAAGAAAACAAAAAAAATTGGGTCATAGTTGGGAAAATTGCAGTAGTAGTACGGGAATTTGTCCAAAACCCAGTTGGGATATGTGTGTTAAGTTGAATTATACACTTGCAAAAATCTGATTTTGAAAAAAAAAATGTATGATTTCAGTGGGAGGCAATCAAAAAGGTATAGGATATATGTCTGTACTTTCCTTTTGTCTAAAATAAAGTAGCCAAAATTATTAAAATAGTAATTTAGTGATTATAATTTTTTAAGATTTTAAATTTAAATTTTAATATAATAATAAAATAATAATTATAAAGTGTATGGGACTTGGGAGCAAGAATCGTATATATTCATTATTTTTAAAAGGTGGTATTTTGGATAAATATAATTTGATTACAAGACAGATACGAATTCTAATAATTTTAATTATTTAGTATTTAAATGAGAAAAATTACTCTTATTGTATGATATTAAATTTATAAATCCTTTTAAAATATATCTTGTATATGAAATTTATAAAAAAAAAATAATTGAACGACGAAGTGATACGAACTCTGTTCATAAAACTTCCGATCTTAATACATGTTCTTATTATCAACTTAAAAAATATTATATTAAAAAGTTTTTCAAAATTTCGTATCCAATGTCAATTTGGTGGCTTGTTACTGATTTTTTGAGATGATTTGAGTTGCTGGATGATCTTATTTCACCTTTCTACTTATGAAAAATTGAGATCAGTCATTCAGTCATAAATAATAATAATAATAATAATAATAATAATAATAACAATAATAATAGAAATTGAATTTTGAAAAGCAGACAAGATGAAAGAGGTGTAGTTGGAGAATTACCATCTGGAAATACAATTTACTTTCATAAAAGTTATTCTTTCTTATTAAATCAGGAGATATCTTTTATTTTTGATAAAAAAATTTATAATAACTTTTTCTCCATTTTCTCCCTTTATAGACAAAGAGTAGAGAAAAATCATTAAAAGAAAAGCCAAAAAAAAAATCACCATTTTTTTTGGACTTTTTCCCTTTTACCCCACTCCAACCAAGGCAACATTTACCCCTGCTTTGGAAAAGAAAATGTTACCCACATTGAATTTTATGGGGAAAAAAAAGAATAATTTATTAAATCCACTTTTAAAGGTGAAAATTTTAAAAGATAATATTTTATTTTCTTTTCTTTAGTTACATTGAGATTTGAATCAGAATTATTGGATTAAGAGAAGGGGTTGTGATCATTAAACTATAATATTTTACTTTCTTTCACCCCTTTCTCTCTTTCTCTCTCTATGTATATAAAAAGATAAAAAGTGACACATCTAATGCCGCCCCATGACATCAAATTTATACTTTTGTTGCATATGGAAAAATATATAAAACAATCATTTACTACCTTTCTATATTTTATAAAATATATATAATTTTAGGAATAAAATTCTCTTTGGGCGGTCATAAAATTAGTTGTGAAAAGATCATTGAAAAATTTACTTTTGATTTATGAATATTGGGTAATCTAATGTGTTTTATTAGTTACAATGCAATGGAATGAAGGGGTTCCCAACAGAATAATTTAGTGGTCATAACTCTCTTTTTTAATTTAGTGATTTCGGATTGAAATCTTGATGTAACAAAAAAAAATGGCATGAAAGGAGAAAAAAATTATGGTTAAAGGGGTATTGTGTTAAAAATGAATATTGCAAAATTGAATTCCAAGTTATGCGAAGTAAATAAATTTTCATGAAATTTGCATGATGAGATGAAAGGCTTCGGGAACCCTTCAAGGAAAGGGAAACTACCCCACAAGAATATTGTCTGCTCCTTACATTACAAGTTCCGAAGTTTCACAAATCAATAATGAAGCCAGTCCAAGAGTTACTTTCCTTTTTCACGTTTGAACTCGAGGAAAAAACGCAGTCCATGATTGATCATCTTGTACAATAATCGACCCCTTCAATTCGGTTTGTGCTTGGGCAATCGCTTGGCCCCTTTGTCATTCTCTTTCAGGTTTGGCTTCTTGCCTGTTATCAAAACCAGAAGACAGGAAGAGAGAGAAGGGGGGGGGGGGATTTGGAGGGGGGCCATGATGGGTGCACTTTTGAGCAAGCATTGGACATTTTGTTTCTTTTTTTGTTGGAAAAAGTCTTATTCATAATAAATATTGCCACCTCAGTTATTTAAAATTTTCCTCAAAGAAATAATTTTCTAGTTGAAATGTGGCAACTGTTGCACTTCATTTAATGATTAAAAGTACATTTACATTAAAATAGTCCGCAGCATCGTTGTATTTAAGATTTTTAGACCAATTCGTTCGCTCAAAATATTTATTGAGTCTGTAATTTATAGAAAGGAAAAAAGTATTATCATTGAAATTCATGAATTTTGAATAATGTTTGTCATATATTAATTATTAAAAATAAGAAGAAATGAAAAATAAAATCATATCTTCAGTTTGTTCAGAAAAGAAGGCTGATGATGGTACCTAGTTCATCTGGATGAAAGCTGAATAGAGAGAGAACACAATGCCTCAAGTTTTAGAAAAAGTGTATGGTACTTGGAACACAATAATATCTAGGAGAAAAGATGTTGATGGTGGACCAAGCGGTTTATTATTGTGTCTTTGTCTCTCAACTTGGCTCTTACTCTTTCCAAACCAGTAATTATAATGTGTGTGTGTGGGGAGAGAGAGAGAGAGAGAGGAATCATGTAAGCATAGGGCAAAAGGTGAATTCCATACCTTGACCCCACAAAAAGATGCCTAGGCAAACTGCAAATTGATACGTTTGATGGTGAATTTGATTCGATTACCTCTCCCTTTCTTGTGATTACTTTGGATTTTCAAGTCGACCAAAACAAGAAAAAAGGCTCTGCTTGAAATGATAAATGTTATATTATAGTGGTTGAATTTGGGCATTACCCATAAACTGTGGGCTGTCCAAAACAAGCAAATCTAGTGTTTTAGGGATTAAGCAAAATCTATAATATTTAAATATTTTTATTAAATTTTTTTCACTAAAAACAAATACATCTTTTTTTTTTCATCGAACGATATCTGAGTTTTGTTTGATTAATTTGATCTGAGTACTATGTGATCTATTAAGAGATTGACTTTCTCAAAACATTTTTCTTTCAAATATATCATTTCTTTTTCCTTTGTAATAGATTCGAATTCGAATGTTAATATATATTAAAAAAAAAAATAGAAGGAGAGGATGGCAACACAGAGAACAAATGCATGAGGTCCACGGCTTAAGATCCTAAGAGGTCCACTTTGCCCTTACAATTTTTGACTCCTAATTAAGATTGAGACTTCTTACGAGGACTAGTCTTTTTCTTATTATTTTATTCAAGTCTTGGAAGAGGCTTAAAGCCCATACGCAGAAAAAGAAGCAAAACTTAGGACCAAAACCAGTGGACATAAAGCCCACAAAAGACAATCCAAAATCCACAATAAGACATCAACAACCCTCCTATGGAGTTCCGCTGCAGAATTAGAAGATGAGGAGGGCCAGTTGAATGCAGCATGGTAAAGAACAAAAATGCAAATGAAAAATTAAATTATCCAAAACCAAAATAACCTGGTCAAGTAAATTATAGTATGAAGAACAGGAAGCTGAATCAAATGAAAGAAGCTAAAATAGACACGAACAATTAGAAACTTTTAACTAGGATTGGTGGGTGCGCCAGGCCCATATAATAGTGCCATACAAGGGCGACGCGTAAAGACCTAAGTAGCAAGCTACTTTTATAGGTCTTTCCCATAAAAAAATTAATTTAATATCATGTGGGCCAATGGCCCACGTATCAGATATTAAACTGATAAGAACAGATACTACACTTGATCTTAGCCAAAAGGCCGAGAAAGGTATGCTCAAGGCTATGTTGGTGTTTACTTTATATAGAAGACCCTGTGTTAAACTCTTCTTCCAATCAACAGATGTGGGATATAGGACTCTCTCTTCTAAAGCATAGTTATTAAACCCAAACCAACTTGTTAATTAGATCGGATCAACCACCCATATATTTTATGGGTCGGTTCATAAATTGGACAGTTTAAACAGTTAATCCTTATAAACCCACGGGTTAATAGTGGGTCGACTCTCAATCCGTGTGACCCACAAGTTTTTACAAAACTTATGTGATCCTTGCCTCAAGTGCCTTGCTCAAAGTGATAGAAAATTGAGACCTAAACCAAATCAGTGATTGAAGCAATGACTCAACTGTTCAATTGGTTGAATAACATGGTTCCATATATAGGTCGGGTTTAAAAAGATTTTTATAAAATTGGTACAAAAAACGCTTTTATGGTTTGCTTTTACTGTACCGCCTAATGATAGACCACTATGATAGAAAGAACAATAAAATGAAAGAGTAGGGTGAGGGAAAAGGGGGTTCTCTTAAGAATAAAGAAGACGAATAAAATTTAATTTCTCAGGAAGTGCAGCATTGAGGAATTTTGGGATATCATGCCCCACGAGTGAGTTGCCAAGTGCCCCCGAGAAGCTCCTAAATGCGTGGATAGACAGAGGTTCTATCTATGTCCTCATAACTTGGCCATGACCTTTGTCATAAAGTAAAGCCGCATATAGGGTTTTCATTTTGCCCTCGTGTTCTGAGACGAAGCCAGGTGAAGGGTTTCCACGATTTTCTTTTCTGGAATTGTTCTCAGGTGCCCTTGTGGATCCATTTCCTCCAACTTATCCTTAAAGGCTTTCAGGATCTCCTTCTTCCATGGTGGGTGAGGGAGGGAATCGAGAAAGAGCAAAGTTCTGAGAACAGAGAGAGGCGAAAATTTACCAAGTAGCATGAAAATATTGATTGTCGAGCTATAACAATCAGATTCTTTAGAGTTGCAATGATGATCAGAATTTCTGTGTAAGTCATAAATGTGTTTGTTAATTTATCAAGGCACTTATTGGGTGAGAGAATGAGCCACTCCTTCCAAAACAACCACTTCCCCTGGACCAGAAACATCTCTTTGAAACCACCACTTATGTACATATTCATTCACTCCCGAAAAATTACAGGCTGTATTCAGATCTTCCACCACAAATTTTTTATTCGTACGCCTGTCCATGCCGCCAGTAGCTCCCAATTCCAGCAAATTACGACAGAAAACCTCCCTCATATTATTGGGAAAAGAGGGAAACGTGTAAATTGAATTGGGTTAACTATAAAAATGTTATTTTATTTAGAATTATTAAAATATTTGAACTTACAAATCCATGACCCGATAGGTGTTTAATCCTCCGATGAGGCCTTTTTGGTCATTTTAGTGCCATAATCGGTGACTCGGGTGGAGACCCGAACCATGACCCATCTGGGCACTCCGGATCAGAGGTGGATTTGAATTCCAACCCGTGAGAAACCTCCTCGGGACTGTCTTGCATCACATATAGTTTATTGACAACTAACGATATATGGAATTATTAGATTTTAAATTCGATATTTTTATATGATTATTACAGTTTCTTTTAACCAATACTACCCACATGACAAATCCCCCCTCCCCCCCCAATAAAAAAAAACCTTACCAACCTCGGACTGCAATTTGGAATTGCATGAAATGCGCGCAGAGGATGGAGAAATCAATGACTATTTGGGGAGGGGGGGGGATTAAAAAAGGTCTTCACCAAGCCTGGCTCGCATGCCAGGGAAAGGCTTTATGGATGGGTCAGGAGGCCGGAAGGCCACCCTCAGATTGACCAGGGCCTTGATTCTATCGGGCCTAAACAGGCAGAAATACCAAGCCATCACAGCCCCTAGTCATAGCCCACTAAGAGTACCTGGTCCAGGCCCACAAGTCAAGCAGACCCACGAGGTTCAAGATGATGTGCAAGGCGGAATAGTTGGCGGGTGACGGTGGTGCATGGGTGTTGCCAAATCCTCGGAGGTTGGGAGCATGGCCCGGGAGCCTTGGGCCTCCAAATAAACCATCTGGGGGAGCCCAGAGTACCGTAGCTCTGGAAACCCATGTAGAAACAAAACTGTTGGGTCTCCACTAACCTCAGCTATGTGCATGTTCAATCCATTTACACTTACTAGACTGTGCTCTCTCTCTCTCTCTCTCTCTCTCTCTCTCTCTCTCTCTCTCTCTCTCGAACGAGGAGTTTAAAAGACCTTTCATTTTGATGGGTAGGACAATATTGTGTATTTTTTTCAATAGAACACTTTTCAACCAAATGGTGTTTGGATTTATGCTATGATTATTTTGGTATGAACCACGATTAGTCTATTTTTTAGAAAGAGCTCTTTTAACATAATTTTTTTAATTTTTAAAATTTAAATTTAAGTTTTGATTAATGAAATTAGCACCCTTTTATTTTGAGTATAGGAAAGAAGACAAAAAACAGAAAACACAGCAGATAGAGCAAACAAACTAATCCAAGGAACGCAGCCTGTCCCATAATCTCTCAGTTCCCAACATATCCTCTCGAAGCAGATGAAGCATGGAAGTCGGCGGCTCCCTGAGCTCCAGAACTCTCTCCTCCTCTGTTTGACCCAGGGAGGCTAGATGATCCGCACAAGTGAGGCTAACATCCTTTCTATAAAGTCAACTGTCTGTCGGATAGTGTGTGATAAATCTCGTAACATGCTCCCCCTAAGTATGGACACGAAAAAACAAAATGCACAGTGATTGTGGTCATTTAGTCCATGATTTAAAGGTCCTTTTTTTTTTTTTTTTTTTTTGTGTCGCTTGTGACTTCGTTTCTCTCGCATGGTCCGGGATATTGACGAGGTAGCCTATAAGCATCGTGCGTGTGTGTTTTCCTTCTTTTTTTTTTCTTTTTGTAAGAGTGGACAAATATTTGTGTCCAAAATAAAAATGCGTTTGCTCTTGTTTTGACATATTTGTCTCTTTTAAAAAAATCATGAATATAAAATTTTATTGATAGCTTAAGTTTACCAATTTGTATTATTTTGTTACTAGTTTAACGAAGTATTATCTATATAAGGTTTTTTTTATTATTCTTATATATATATATATACACACACACACTGATATTCATGAAATTAATTAATTATTATTGCATTATCATTCAATTACCATTGAATCTATGTGGGTGAGAGGATGGCAATTTCATCCTGACTTATAAATCGGGTTGAAAATATTTGGCTTTGATGGAATGAACTTCAAGTGACGTAATATCACGACCCACTTTAGCCATATTTCTTTACCCTCACCCTAAGTCAAAATACTTAAATTACACCAAAAACCTAACCCCTACGGTGTATTTGGCAACCCGATGGCAAAGAGAGGCAAATGAAAGAAAGGAAAATGATGAAAAATGGAGGAAAATAAAAGTAAAATTAAAAATCATATTTAACAACAAATATATGATAAAAAAGGGAGGAAAAAGAAATTAAAATAAAAAATCATATTTAGTTAGATGAGAAAAGGGGATGGACTATAATGAAAAAGTGTACAAATTTATTGTTTTATCATTTTTGTTTCTTAGAGTTTTAAAATAAATGGTATAAAAGTAAATTTAATATTTATAATTTTTTTTAAAAAATCCTCCACCCCAAAACCCACTGATTTAGTGGAATTGAAAAATTAGATTCAGATGGTTTTATAGAAACCCTCCTTTTCACTCTCCTCCAATTAATTGCTTTGTCAAATATAAGTAGGTTCTTTAGAAACCTTCTCTTTACCTCTCTTTCCTATCAAAACTCTCCATCTAAACCGACTATTAATTATTTAAAAATTTATATTGGAAAATACTTCAAGTTTATTTTAATAATTTTCACTTTCCTCGACCCAAATTTTATTTGGATAATGACACTATATTAATTGGAATATAAAATTAAACATGTATTTTATTTGAAAGTGTTAGGAAATAAATTATATATATCAAAATCTTATTGATTTGATTTTGATATATATTTAACTTTTCTTATTTTAGTATATATTTCTATATTTATAATAATTGTTTCTATATCTGTGATAATGAGTTTTTTATATAAATTTAATTTATTATAACAATTCACATGAAACAATGAATAATTAGGGTTCAACTTTCCATGAAATATTGTTGTACATTTGAGAGAAAAAATAGAATCTTTTTATCAAAAAAAAAAAATAGTAATCAAAATTCTCTTCTATGTTACATAATGTTTATTTAATGTTTCCTTGGTGAAGTGAAATGTGACATTAGTAAATTTAAAAAAAAAAAGGACTAAGAAAAAAAGAGCTGTGACTTTTGTTATTTTTTAAATGTTATATCACTCGTTTAATTTTATTATTTTGATACAATTATTAAATGTAAAAATAAATGTTTTCGATAAAAAGGGTTCCTAGAATTCTTTAAATATATAGTAACCATGGCAAAATGTGTAGTATTTTATTTCTGAAAAAAAAAATCTAAAAAAATAAATATAAAATCAGAAAGTGAAATAGTCTTTTTAAATAAAAAGGGAGAAAGGGAAAGATAAGAGACTAAAAAGAAGAGATAAAGATTGAAAGCGTAAAATAGTCCTTTTACTAGCATAGAATAGATGGAAAGCGAAAAAAATTACAAAATAAATAAATACATAAAATTCAAAGGAATAGAAGTTGGAACAATGAAATTCCCATCGCTAACAAAAGTTAAGTTTCATCTTGCATCCCTAAACAAAATTTTGCCAATTTTTATTTTTCCTGATCAATAGTTCTATTTATGTAATGTTAGTATCTACTGCCTACTACTTTTGGACCAATCGAATATACTATTTCTACGTAACAAGATTATGCTAATCAAGGAAGTGCACAGATGCCAAAACCAGCAAACATCCATTTCCCAGTCCCTATGATTCCACAGAGAGAGACACTCTTCTTCTGCCAAAACCCCACAAAACCCTACATAGTTGAGTGAGAGAGAGAGAGAGAGAGAATATGGAGAAGATTGATCATAAAATAGTGAAAGTGAACGGGATAAACATGCACGTGGCAGAAGTCGGGGAAGGCCCATCAGCAATTCTTTTGCCAATTTTCATTTTTCGTAATCAATACTTCTATTTATGTAACATTAGTATCTCCTGCATACTACTTTTGGACTAATCGAATATACTATCTCTACGTAACAATATTATGCTAATCAGGGAAGTGCACATACCTTGATTGCACAGATGCCAAAACCAGCAAACAACTATTTCCCAGTCCCTGTGATTCCACAGAGAGAGACCCTCTTCCTCTTCTGCCAAAACCCTCCAAAGTTGAGAGAGAGAGAGAGAGGGAGAAAATGGAGAAGATTGATCATAAAATAGTGAAAGTGAACGGGATAAACATGCACGTGGCAGAAGTCGGGGAAGGCCCATCAGCAATCCTATTCATCCATGGCTTTCCAGAGCTCTGGTACACGTGGCGCCACCAGATGCTGTCTCTGTCCTCACTCGGATACAGAGCCATCGCTCCAGACCTCCGCGGCTACGGCGACACCGACGCGCCACCGTCCGCTGCCGACTACACCGCTTTCCATATCGTCGGCGATTTGGTGGGCCTCTTAGACCTGTTTGGACTGGACCAAGTCTTTGTGGTGGGCCACGATTGGGGAGCTATAATAGCCTGGTATTTGTGTCTGTTCAGGCCTGATAGAGTCAAGGCTTTGGTCAACATGAGTGTGCCCTTTCTTCCTAGGAATCCGGCGGGGAAACCTATTGCGACCATGCGGCATTTGTTTGGTGATGATTACTATATTTGCAGGTTTCAGGTTTGTTGTTTTTCTTCTCTGGTTTACTGTTTTTTTGTTTCATAATTTTTGCTAAAACGTCACAAACCGTGTAGTTTTTGCATTCCCAAAAGCCAAAACTAAAAGAAATAACGTTGGATACATTAATTAATTTTGGTTGGTGATGATTACGGTGTTTGCAGATTCAGGTTGTTTCGTTTCGTTGGATTTTTTGTCGCTTATTTTTGCTGAATTATGGACTTTGTTGTGCATATTTATTGAATTGACAATGTTTTTTATTTTTTTTATTTTTTTTTTAAATCATTGGTTTGACCATTTAATTAATCTTCATTAGATTCAATTTGTTGATTGAGTGAGTGATGCTTTTGCAAATTATTGTTTCTTTGATGGTATTATGAAGAGGCACCTTATTTGGGTAGTAGTTGGAAGTTACCCAATTCTTTTGGGGAGGTGGTTGGATGGCTGTTAATTTTCCCATGTTATGCATGTTGGTCACAAGGATGTGGACAAAATTGGATTACATTTTACAAAATTTTGAAACGACCATCTTATCCAAGAGCGCAAGAGCTAAAAAAAATTGTGTGCGTGTTTTTCTTCCCTTATGTTTTTGTATGAGCTATGGACTATGGTGTCCTACAATTAATAGGCGGAGAAATACTTGTCCAATCATTGTAAACCATGTAAGCTACGAAAGCCAACATGCCCAATTTAGTCATGATAAATAGCATTTTCGGAGCTGGCGGCACTTGATTTACTGTTTAATTTTGAATTAACTTCTTAAGTTGGTATTTTTGTGGTTAGTTGATGAATTTTGTTAGTTGTAATTCATTTGCATTTTTCTGTTTTATGGTTTCACCTTGTGGTATCTTGGTTGTGTGTGTGCATGTGTTGGTACCTTTGAACTTTGGTCCGAGATCTAACTCTCACCTGGGGCCATGACCACTAGACCAAAAGTTCTATTGTCTCTTTGTGGTATCTTACAGATTGCATCTTGTTAACAACGACCGGCTTAAATGGTGCGACAAGTAGTCCATGATTGAGCTTGAATATAAGATAGGGCTGTATCCATTACTATAGTTCTTCATAGAAAGGCCCATTTATTTGCATTGCATTTTTGAAGTGAATTGCCGTGCCGAACTCTACAAGGCAGTTGAGTTACTTTCAACGTTATTATCATGTTCATTTTGCATAATTTGCTAATTGATCACTGCCAAGTTCCTCCATATTGTTAGATTGAAATTTAAAGGACATCGATGGAACTAGGAACCAGTTGCATGTTATGCACATGCATTGCAATATTATCACTATAATTTCGGTCTCACACTAACTGGTAGTTAAGCGTCACTTCAAGGTGCTTACTAGTTTGTGGTTAAGCGTCATCCCAACGTGCCAAACCAGTATCTTCACATGTTTATATTCAAAATGCTTGCCTACACCAATAAAGTTTATGTTATTTAAGTCTCTTTCCTAGTCATTGTGGAATTTTGTTCATAGTTATGATTGTCTTTTTATATGATTAATTTTGTTGCAGCAACCGGGGGAAGCAGAAGAAGAGTTTGCTCGTGTTGATACAGCAAGAGTAATGGTTATGGTTTTAGCGAACCGCAGTCCTCGCCTGATGGTTGTCCCTAAAGCAATTGGCTTTGGTGGAATTCCTGACAAACCAGTTACTTTGCCTTCGTGGCTGTCTGAAGAAGATGTCAAATACTATGCCAGCAAGTTCAGCCAGAAAGGCTTCACTGGAGGACTGAATTACTACCGAGCTATGGACCTGTATGTGCCATGCACCTTTCACTTGAATTCGAAATTAAAATTCTCAAAGAATAAGTGAGGTTAAATCACTCTTTCATAGTTAAGAATGAAACTTCCTCTTGCCTTTTAGGAACGGAGGAAAAGAGTGGGATTAAACTTTTCCCCTCGTTTAGGAGGAAGAGAATATGGAGAGAGTTTTCACTCCTCCACCAGGTTTAGAAAAGGATTTCCACCCCCCCCTCTCAAACAAGAAGAGCTGAGATTATTTTTCTTGCACTCCAGCTATGCTCTGTCATTTCTTGTTACTCCCTCTTCTTCCCCCAAAGTAGGCCCGCGAATGTCCTAACATCATGTGCGTGATAAATCTTATCAAAAACAATAATCATCTGCTGACCTTTTTTCTGCTAAGCTAGGCTGAGAACCTCTTCACACAGTAAGACTTATTTTGTGTCATTGTTCTTGCAGAAATTGGGAGCTTTCAGCTCCTTGGACCGGCCAACAAATTAAGGTACCAGTCAAGTTCATCGTGGGAGACCTGGACATAACTTACCATACCCCAGGTGCCAAGGAATATATTCACAATGGGGGCTTCAAGAGAGACGTGCCCTTCCTGCAAGAGGTGGTTGTGCTGAAAGACACAGCCCACTTTTTAAACCAAGAAAGGCCAGAAGAAGTTAATCAACATATTTACGAGTTCATTCAGAAATTTTAATTTGCATATGATCCATTTTGCAGGTCCCATAGACAATAGATTCAGGCTGTAAACTTTGTTGTTTGCAAGTTTAAATTGTGGATTTTGGCTTATAGATTAATGATCGAGATTATGGCATTCCTTGTTAATGATTTGAATCTCTAGGCCTGTTAATGAGGCTCCAGTATGAGGAGGGTGAAATAATGTTGAAAGGTGGGGACCCTTAAAAAACAGTCATCTGTCAATAAGCCAACAACATTGGAGAACAACAAAAAAAAAGGCAGGTTGATAAGGATAACGACATAAAGGGTAATTAAGCCACGAAGGTTTTCAGTAATGAACAAAGCTTAGATTGTCTCAACCATAACTTTAACTAGCGAACGCCATTGTTCAGAGACGTTATCTTGGGGAACCCTTCAAGGAAACTACCCTACGAGAATGTCTGCACCTTACAAGTTCCAAAGCTTCACAAATTAATAATGAAGGCCAGTCCATAAGTTACTTTCCATTTTCACGTTTGAACTCGAGGAAAAAAACACAGTCCACAATTGATCATCTTGTGCAATAACCGACCTCTTCAATTCAATTTGTGCTTGGGCAATCGCTTGGTCCTTCCATTATTCTCTTTCAGGTTTGGCTTCTTGCCTGTTATCAAAAGTAGGAGAGAAAGAGAGAGAGAGAGGATTTGGAGGAGGGCCATAATGGGTGCACTTGTGAGCAAGTATAGGACAATTTGTTTCTTTTTTTGTTGGAAAAAGTATTGTTCACAATAAATAAATTTTCCTTCAAGAAATAATTTTCTAGTTGAGATGTGGCAACTGTTGCAGTTCATTTAATGATTAAAGGTGCATCTGTATTAAAATCGTCTGTAACCTTGTGTTTAACATTTTTTTTTCACGAGTTCGATCTTATGAGAGAGGGTACAGAATTCTTTAATTAAATCTTTGATTTAAAATTTAAAAATAAAAAAAAACTATATTATAAGAATTGCCCTCTAAATAGGATTCTACAAACACTCAAATTAAATTAATTAAAATATAATTTTAAATACTAATAATAAAAAAAAACATTGCATTTAACATTTTTACATCAATTCATTCAAACTAGATTTAATAAGGCTTAAAATATTTATCGAATGTCCATAATTTATATAAAAAAATTGAAATTCATGAATTTGAACAATGTTTGTCATGTATCTCCTCTAAAGCAAGCAAGAGCGATGTTATTAAAAAAGAATCTATTGTAATTAGGGGTATTATGATAGTCCAATAGTGCCACGCGTACTTATGACCTTAATTGATTAAAACTTAAGCTCAAGCTCAGGTTTGCATAGTTTGGCATACATTATCCGATAACACTTCAAACTGAAATCAAGTTCAAGAAATACAATCTCAATGAGTTCGAACTCACCTAACCAATATTAGAGTCAAACTCGGGTATTGATACTATTGACTCAACTTGAATGTCACAAGACCCTAGTCATAATGGTACTTGGCCAATTGGGTAACGGAATCTATCTCGGGTGGGGACCCGAACTATGACCCATCTGGACCCTCCGGATCCGAGGTGAATTTGAATTCCAACCCGTGAGAAACCTCCTTAGGACTGCAGCCGCACCATGACGTGCTAATTCCTCTTCTGCTTTTGTTTCCTATCACAAAAATTTCGGCATCACTGTCTTGCATCACAAAAAGTTTATTGACAGCCAACGATCTACGGCATTATTAGATTTTAAATTCAATATTTCTAATATGATTAATATAATTTCTTTTAACCAATACTACAAACATGACAACTCTCCCCTTCCCCAAATAAACCTACCAACCTCGGCCTGAAATTTGGAACTGTTTGAAATGCTCGCAGAGGATAGAGAAAACGATGAGTATTTGGGGAAAAAAGGAAGGGGAAAAAAAAAAAGAAAAGCATTACCTGAAATTTGCACGTGTAAAAGTCTTCACCAAGCCTTGTGCGCATGCCATGGATAGGCTTTATGGATGGGTCATTGAGGTCGGAAGGCCACACTCAGATTGACCAGGGCTTTGATTCTCTCGGGCCTAAACAGGCAGAACTATCAAGCTCTCTCTCTCTCACGGCATCCATGATAGATCTAAGTTCTTTCTAGTTGATCTTTTCCTGCTTGATAATTCCTCCTCTCGTTCTTCTATCATGTCGAATATTCAATTTTCAGATTGAAAGTCTAGGAGACTGGTTGCAATTGATCGATCATCTTGAAAATCGGATTCTCACCTTGAAGTTGTTGGTTTCATGCAAACTCACCCAACTAAAGTCAGTCGTGCGTCTTTCTTCTTTCTTCATCTCCTGCAATTTCTCTCCTCTTCTCACCACGATTCGATCTCCTTTTCTTCACCAATCCTTCGAATTGATCTTCGTTTCGCCTTCTCCTCTCTATCCTCTATCAATTGATCTAATTTTCATATTTCTCTATTATGTAAATCAATTTCTAGAGTTAAAGTTTCCTAAAGTTTTTGATGTTCGATTTTCTATTTTAGATCTGCATACCTTTTTGTCAGATCTACCGTTTTTGTCTTTGAATCTATTGGTTTTGATTTTGATTGTCAAATTTCGATCGAAATTTTGAGGGATTTAGGGTTCGTGTTTACCTTTCGCCTCTCTCTCCCTCTCTCTAGGTTTTTTTTTGGGGTTAAAATAAGCTCGGACCTCATCTGAAATGGGCTAGAGACCCTTTTAATTTTTTGGGTCAAGTTCGAGTCTTGATTTTTTGATCTTTCTCAAGTTGTGCTCGGATTCGAACCCATAAAATTTTGAACGGGCCGAGCCTTAGCTTTATAAAGTCTAGTTCAGAAAGCTCGATTGTCAATCCTAATCACCGGCCCCTAATCATGGCCCACTAAGAACACCTGGTCCAGGCCAGTAAGTAAAGAAGGTCCACAAGGTCCCCAATGATGCGCAAGTCGGAATATTTGGCAGTTGATGGGCCTCCAAAAACCATCTGGGGGCGCTAAGAGTACCATAGCTCTGGAAACCCATGTAGCAACAATACTGTTGGACCTTCAACCACCTCTGCCATGTGCGTGTTCAATCCATCTACACTTACCAACTTGTGTGCTCTCTCTCTCTCTCTCTCTCCATACGAAGAGTTAGAAGACCTTTCATTTTGATATGCTCTCCCTAAGTATGCACACGAAAAAAGTATGAGCACAGTGATTTTGGTCATTCAACACATGATCTAAAGGTCCTTTTTCTTTTCTTTTTTCTCGTGTCACTTGTGACTCTGAATCATTTCTCCCACATAACCCGGGATATTGACGACATAACCTATAAGCATCGTGCATGTGTATGTGTTTTCCTTCTTTTTTTTTTTTTTTTTTTCCTTTTTAGCAGTGGTGGACAAATATTTGAATCCAAAATAAAACTGCGTTTGCTCTTGTTTTGACATCTCTGTCTCTTTAAAAAGAAACACAAAAAATATTATTGATAGCCTAAGTTAACCAATTTTTATTAATTTGTTACTAGTTTTAGGAAGCAAATTTTTTTTTTTTTTTTTTGTTACACGAAATTTGAATTTCGAATAATGAGATTGAAAAAAGAGTTTGTGACTACTAGACTGTTTTCTTGGGAACAGAAAGCATATCTATATAAGGGTTCTTTTTATTATATATATATTGATATTTATGAAATTAACTAGTACACCCAAAAACTAACCCTTAGTTATGTAAAAATTCTATTGGAAAATACTTCAAGTTCATTTTAATAATTTTCACTTTTCTCAGGATAATAACTACAATATTAATTGGAATGTAAAATTAAACATATGTTTTATTTGTAAGTGTTAGAAAATATATTATATATTAAAATCAAATCAATTATTTAATTTTGATATATATTTAACTTTTTCTTATTTTAACATATATTTTATATTTTTAATACTGTTTTTATATTTATAATGATAAGTTTTCTATATAAATCAAATTTATTATAACAATTCATATGAAACAATGAATCATTAGGGTTCGCCTTTACTTGAAATATTATTGTTAATTTGAGAGAAATAATAATAATCAAATTCATTTCTATGTCATATAATATTTAGTGTTTGTCTGGCTAATATGTCAATGCTAATGTGTTCTTATTGAAGTGAAATGTGACATTTGCAAATTAAAAATATAAAATAAGAAAGATGTGATTTTTGTTGTTTTCGTAAATGTTACACCAAATTTTATTATTTTGATATGATTATTAAATGCAAAAATAAATGTTTTTGACACAAAGGATTCCTAGAATTCCTTAAATGTATAGTAACCAAGGCAAAATGTATAGTATAGGGGAAAAAATTTTAAAAATAAGTAATATTTTTATTTAGAAGGGAGAAAGAAAAGGAAAAGGGATTGAAAAGAAGAGATAAAGATTGAGAGCGTAAAATAGTCCTTTCATTAGCATATAATAGATGGAAAGTGAAAAAATTACAAAATAAATAAATAAATAAAATTCAAAGGACCAAAGGTTGGAACCATGAAATTTTCCATCTCCAACAAAAGTTAAGTTTCATCCTGCATCCCTAAACAAAATTTTGCCAAACTTCATTTTTCGTAATTAATACTTCTATTTGTGAAACATTAGTATTTACTATTTTTGGACTAGTCGAATATACTAGTTCTATTTAACAAGATTATGTTAAACAAATAAATAAATAAAATACAAAGGACCAAAAGTTGGAACAGTGAATTTTCCATCGCTAACAAAATTTAAGTTTCATCCTGCATCCCTAAACAAAATTTTGTCAATTTTCATTTTTCGTAATCGATACTTCTATTTATATAATATCAGTATTTACTATTTTTGGAATAATCGAATATATTAGTTCTATATTTATAATAACTGTTTCTATACTTATCATAATATATTTTCTATATAAATCAAATTTATTATAATAATTCTTATGAAACAACGAATCGTTAGGGTTCAACTTTGTTTGAAATATTGTTGTTCATTTGAGAGAAATAATCGATATATGTTATATAATGTTCATTATTTGTCTAATTAATATGTCAACATTAATGTGTTCTTGTTGAAGCGAAATGTGAAATTTGCAAATTAAAAAAGAAAGACCAAGAAAGAAAGAGCGATGTAATTTTTGTTATTTTCTTAAATGTTATTCACTAATTTAATTTTATTATTTTGGTATAATTATTAAAAATAAAACTAAATGTTTTTGATAAAAAAGTTCCTAGAATTATTTTAATATATAGTAACCATGGCATAATGTATAGTATTGTCATTTTTGAAAAAAAAAAATCTAAAAAAATAAATATAAATAAGAAAGTGAAATAGTCTTTTTATTTAGAAGGGAGAAAGAGGAGGATAAGTAATTGAAAAGAAGAGATAAAGATTTACAGCATAAAATAGTCCTTTTATTAGCATAGAATAGATAGAAAAAAAATTAAAAATAAATAAATAAATAAAATTCACAGGAATAGAAGATGGAACAATGAAATTTCCATCGCTAGCATAAATTAAGTTCAATCTTGCATCCCAAAACAAAATTTTGCCATTTTTTAATTCTCAATCAATACTTCTATTTTTGTAAATATTAGTATCTACTAGGGACTGATCGAATATACTAGTTTCTATTTAACAAAATTACGCTAATTAGGGACGTGCATATACCTGGATTGCATAGATGCCAAAACCAGCAAACATCCATTATTTCCCAGTCCCAAGATTCCTGAGACATTCTTCCTCTAAAGTATATAAACACTCTTCCTCTTCTGCTAAAACCCAACAAAACCCTCCAAAGTTGAGAGAGAGAGAGAGAGAGAGAATATGGAGAAGATAGATCATAAAATAGTGAAAGTGAACGGGATAAACATGCACGTGGCAGAAGTCGGGGAAGGCCCATCAGCAATTCTATTCATTCATGGCTTTCCAGAGCTCTGGTACACATGGCGCCACCAGATGCTGTCTCTCTCCTCACTCGGATACAGAGCCATTGCTCCAGACCTCCGCGGCTACGGCGACACCGACGCGCCACCGTCCGCGGCCGAGTACACCGTTTTCCATATCGTCGGGGATTTGGTGGGCCTCTTGGACCAGTTGGGACTGGACCAAGTCTTTGTGGTGGGCCATGACTGGGGAGCTGTAGTAGCCTGGTATTTGTGTCAGTTCAGGCCTGATAGAGTCAAGGCTTTGGTCAACATGAGTGTGCCCTTTCTTCCTCGGAATCCGATGGGGAAACCTGTTGCGACCATGCGGCATTTGTTTGGTGATGATTACTATGTTTGCAGGTTTCAGGTTTGTTGTTTTTCTTCTCTGGGTTTCTGTTTTTGTTTCATAATTTTTGCTAAAACGTCACAAACTGTGTAGTTTTTGCATACCCAAAAGCCAATTATTAAATTTTGGTTGGTGATGATTAATGTGAATGCAGATTCAGGTTGTTTCATTTCGTTTGATTTTTTGGTTGCTTATTTTTGCTGAATTATGGACTTTGTTGTGGGATTTTTATTTTATTTTTTTATGGAGTAAAATGTAAAAATTAAGTTGGGTCAAATTTTATATATTTTATATATTTAATAAAAATTTTTAAAATTTAAGAGGGGTCATTTGACCCCACTCAATGTACCATATATCCCCCCTTGCTAGTCATTGTGGAATTTTGTTCCTAGTTGTGATTGTCTTTTTATATGATTAATTTTGTTGCAGCAACCCGGGGAAGCAGAAGAAGAGTTTGCTCGTGTTGACACAGCAAAATTATTACTTAAGTTTCTAGCGAACCGCAATCCTGGCCTGATGGTTGTCCCTAAAGCAATTGGCTTTGCTGCAATTGCTGACATGCCGTTTACTTTGCCTTCGTGGCTGTCTGAGGAAGATGTCAAATACTATGCCAGCAAGTTCAGCCAGAAAGGCTTCACTGGTGGACTGAATTACTACCGTGCTATTGACCTGTATGTGCAATGCACCTTTCACTTCAATTCGAATATAAAATCCTCAAAGAATAAGTGAGGTTAAATTACTCTTTCTTAGTTAAGAATGAAATGTCCTCTTGCCTATTGGGAAAGGAGGAAAAGAGTGAGATTAAACTGTTCCTCTTGTTTAGGAGGTAGAGAGAATATGGAGAGAGTTTTCACTCCACCACCAGGTTTAGAAAAGCGATTCTCTCCCCCTCAAACAAGAAGAGCTAAGATTATTTTTCTTGCACTCCAACTATGCTCTTATTGTTACTCCCTCTTCTTCCCCCCTCCCCCAGTAGGCCCGCGAGTTTCCTAACATCATGTGGGTGATAAATCTTATCAAAAACAATAATCATTTGCTGACCTTTTTGCTGTTAAGCTAGGCTGAGAACCTCTTCACACAGTTAGACTTATTTTGTGTCATCGTTGTTGCAGAAATTGGGAGCTTTCGGCGCCTTGGACCGGCCAACAAATTAAGGTACCAGTCAAGTTCATCGTGGGAGACCTGGACGTAACTTACAATACCCCAGGTGCCAAGGAGTACATTCATGATGGGGGCTTCAAGAGAGACGTGCCCCTCCTGCAAGAGGTGGTTGTGCTGAAAGATACAGCCCACTTTATAAACCAAGAAAGGCCAGAAGAAGTTAGTCAACATATTTACGAGTTCATTCAGAAATTCTAATTAGCATATGATCCATTTTCTAATAAGTACTTTGCAGGTCCCATAGACAATAAATTCAGGCTGTACGCCAACTTTGTTGTTTGCAAGTTTAAATTGTGGATTTTGGCTTATAGATCAATGGTCGAGATTAGGGCATTCCTTAATGATTTGAATCTCTAGGCCTCTTAATTATTCTCAGGTATGAGCAGGGTGAAATAATGTTGGAAGGTAGAGACCCTAGAAAAACAGTCATCTGTAATCTTTCTGTTGCAAGCATTCACAACGCAGAAACAGAGACATTAACTTAGCCAGTCCTACTCATCCAAATTTAACAGCACAGACATTGATGCTCGGTCCTTGAAAACTATTCATAACCAATCGTAAAATTTCAGTTGTGTTATGACAACCTTGGTCCCTACAGTACAATATTCAATTAAAATCGAAAAAAAAATCCATTTTTTGATTTTTTTTTTTATTTTGGATGATTTATTAAGTATTCGGTTTGATTTTGGATAAATTCAAATTTTAACTTGATTTATTTAAACAGTTATCGATTTTAACAATTTTTGTTTCGATCAAACCGAATTAACTGAATTAATTAAAAAATTATATATACTTTTTAAATAATTTTTATACATATAAATATTATAATAATATTATAATTAAAATTTTTTAAAAAATATATTATAATTAATATAAAATTTTAAAAGAGAAGAAACCAAAAAATAACAACAAATATAGTAGAGAGTGTATAATTAATAAAAGGATTTCAATTTTTACATTTTTCCGACTTTACAATATCGAGTCTAGTCTATGGCTCTACCACCTCTAAACTTGAGACTCTTACTCACACTTCTCTCTCTCATTCTCCCATTTCACTCATTTTTCCTTTCGCTCTTTACTACTTTCATGCTTCGATCTTGCTCCCTTAGAAAGTATCATGATAGATTTTAGAACTAAAGATAACTATTTTATTTTGAATATTTTCTTTATTTTTAATTTTCTTGATTTTTTTTTGATACAGACACATAAAGTAATGAGTTAAAAATTTTAATAATTCAATTAATTTAAATAACCGAATTGAATTAATTATCTAATCCAATCAAATAAATTGTTAATTTTTAATTTATTTAATTAAATTATGATTATAAAAATTATATAATCAAATTAAATTCATTATTTTAATTTTAAAAATTTTTGATTACGTTTTGATTTAACTGACTGCTTACCCTCAGCACAAACAGCTCCTACGAACACCAAAGCTAAATGACGTATTTATTAGATTAGCTAGTTGATGAGAAGAGGAAATTACTTGTCAAGTTCTTGAACTTTACAGCGAATTCACAAATTAATCCCTGACTTCAAAATGCAACGACTTAGTCCCTACACTTCAAAAATCATAACGCCATTAGTCCTTCTGCCACTATCGTTGTTAGATTGGCCGTTAAATACTGAGTTGGCATCTAAGGTGGACCGGTGCTATCTGACATGGTTTTCAGCGTTGAAAGAGATTGCTGACGTGTCCGATGACACATCAGCATGTGACCCAATATTGATTGCCATGTTAGACAATTGCTGACGCGGCATGATACGTCAGTAATTGGTTAATAAAAAGCTTATGGTGGGAGTTGAGAAGTTAATAACAAAACCAAAAAAAAAAAATGAAAAAACGATTGAACTGAGGGGGAGAGAAAGAAAAAGCGAGAGAGACAAAAGGAAAATCGATCGAAAAAAGTGTTGAGAGAAAGAGTTCAAAGGAAATTCAGTGGGTTAAAGTTGTTTGAGAGGGAAAGCGATAGTTGAACTTGAGAGTTTCGACAAATTCCTTTTAGGCTTGTGGTCCCAGATTCGTCACCGTCGTCAATTGAAGTTGTTTCCTTAACGTGGGGTCCTATTAAGGTACGAAATCTAACTTTTGATTTACTGTTGCTGTAATTTGAAGTGTTTCGTTTATTATTATTGTTCGATAAAATTAGAGTTTCAAAAAAATTTGGATTTCAAAAAAAAAAAGAACTAGGGTTTTAAATTAAGGTTTTATATGTAATAAAATCGATAATTTTCTTTATATCGTTAGAAGATCTGCATAATTAGAGTTTTAATTGGGGTCAAATTAGGGTTTGAAATAATTTAGAGTTTCAATTAGGGTTTGAATTGGGAAAAAATTAGGGTTTTATTTATGGTAAAAATTAGGATTCGAAATAATTTAGAGTTTCAATTAGTGTTTAAATTGAGAAAAATTAGAATTTTAATTAGGGTTTTATTTAGTGTGCTCGAAATAATTTAGGGTTTTAATTAGGGTTTAAATTGGGAAAAAATTAGGGTTTTAATTAAAGGTTTATTTATTGATGTAAATAATTTAGAATTTTCAATTTGAATCTGTTTCAACATTTCTAAAATTTCTTTCTTTCCTCAGATATATGGATTCTTCCAAATTCACAGTTGCATTCCATCATTGTGATAAATTTATAGAAAGAAATAGTTATGAAAGTGAAAATTTAATATATTTTGATAATTGTGATAGGGATAAAATGTCAGTATTTGAATTAGGGCATATGGTAGCTGAATTAGGTTATAAAAATTATGTGAGGTCATGGAAACCTTTGCCTGGAGGTGGTTTCAGTCCAATATTAACTGATTCAGCATTGTTACGTTATTTGGATGAAAGAAAAAAAGATGAGAATGTTGATTTTTATATAGATCATGGTATTGATAATGCTTATATATTAGAGAATGATGCTGACTTATTTAATGAAATTAATGAAGATAGTAGGAGAAGTGAGGGATTTAGTACTCAGATGTTGGTGAGTAGTGATGATGATGATGGTCCACGGTAAGAAAGGGAGGAGGTGGTGGAAGAGGATGAGGAAATGTGCAGTGATGATCCTTTGGAATGTGAAGAGCCCAATACAGGTTATGAAGAGGGCATTGTAGACTCTGAAAAAGAATTAAACTTAAAAAATGTATTCAATGATTGGGAGGAGGCAAATGAGGAGGAGGATTTAGAGTACACAATGAGAGAGAATGAGAGAGAAGATGAAGGGGTTGAGTAAAAAAAATTGTAGATATAAAGAGTTTAAGACAGATTACAACCTTAGATTTATTGAATTTAAACAATGGCAGATTTTTAAAAGTTTGACATTTTTTAAAGAAGTATTGAAAGATTATATTGTATACAATAGAAGAAATCTCAGATTTGTGAAAAATGACAAGGAGAGAGCTAAAGTTATGTGTGTTGAGGGATGTGAATGGCTTATTTATGCCAAAAAACCTGATGGTCTTGAGAAGACAGCAATTGTAGTGACATATAAGGCTCAATACAGCTATGCAAGATCTTGGAATAACAAACATGCAACAGTAAAGTGGCTTGCAAAGAAATGGGTCAAGAGTATCCAAAATGATCCTAAAATCAAGCTGCGTACTCTACAACAAAAGGCTAAAGAGATGTTTATGGTCAGTTGTGGAAGAATGAAGGTGTAAAGAGCAAGAGTCATGGCTAAAGAGCTTGTTGCAGGTAAGGACAAAGAGCAGTTCTTCCTATTAAGACCATATTTTGAAGAGATTTTGAGAACCAATAAGGGTAGTACTTGTAAAATCGAAAGTTTTTTACTCGAAGGTGAAGAGCATCCCTTATATATCCAATATCCCCTAACTCCAATATTCAAAAGATTGTACATCTGTCTGGAGGTTTGTAAGAGGTGATTTGTGGCTTCTTGTAGGCCATTTATAGGATTGGATGGTTGTTTTCTGAAAAGTAGATATGGAGGGCAATTGCTTGTTGCAGTTGGAAAAAACCCAAATGATAAAATCATTCCTTTAGCTTTTGCAATTGTCGAGTTGGAGGAGAAAAATTCTTGGATGTGGTTCCTTGATCATTTACTTGGGGACATTGGATATGATAGAAAATGAACATTCATGTCGGACCAACAGAAGGTATGTAAGAAACTATTATTTTTTAATCATCAGAATACAATGCAATTGTATTAACATGCATTGTCTCCATATTTTTTTTTGTGCAGGGATTAATTAATGTTATTTCTGTCTTGTCTCCACATTCCGAACATAGAATATATGCTCGACATCTCTACAATAATCTACACAAGAAGTTCAAGGACTTGGAGTTGAAAAACATGTTCTATGCTGCTTGTAGAGCTACATATGAGGCTGAATTCATTTGAGTAATGAGGGAGATTGAGACTTCAGATGCTGCTTCCTATGCTTGGCTGAAGGAGAAGCATACCGAAATATGGTCACGATCTGCATTTTTAGGATACAGTAAATGTGATCTGCTGGTAAATAATGTTTGTGAATCTTTCAATTCTAAAATTTTACATACAAGAGAGATGCATGTGATCAATTTGCTAGAGGTTATTAGGTGTGGGTTGATGTCCAAATTCTCTGAGAATATGGCTAAAATATCAACTTTCAATGATAATATTTATCCTGTCATTTAAAGGAAATTAGAAAAACAAAAGCGGCTAAGTAGGCATTGGTTTTCAACTTTAGTAGGGGGTGGGATATATGAAGTGACATCTTTTTTTAACAAATTTATTGTAGATTTGGATAATAGGACCTGCACTTGTAGGGTTTGGGAATTATCTGGCATTCCCTATGCACATGCTATTAGTTACATCTTTATTGATAGAGAAAAACCAGAGAAATTTGTCTCTAGTTGTTACAGTGCAGCCTGTAATGCGGAGTGTTATGCGCCTATTGTTTATCCCTGTAATAAGCCCAATGTTTGGGATAAATGTCAAGTCCCAAGTTTTTTGTCTCCCAACTATAAAAGAAAAGCAGGAAGGCCAATAACAAAAAGGAGAAGGGAGCCCGCTGATGTCCCACCCAAGAACCTCCACACACTTTCTAGGGTTGGAACTACCATCAAATGCACTCTTTGCAAGTAAGCTAAACATAACAAAAGATCATACACCTCAAATACATCACAAGCATTCCAACCATCTTCATCTCAGTAGATCCGAAGTCAACCTACATCAGAAGCATCCCAGCCTCCTTCATCCTGGACTAGAAGACAAGAGTTGTAAACTTGAAATGGGTTGTAAACTTGAACAACGCAGGTTTTGTTTGGTCGCGGGAGTTTTCCATTCTAGGCCTGATTCAAGATATCAAAGTCAACTTACTAAGCCTTCCGGTGGCCCCATGGGCCCTGAGTTAGTGTGAGCGCCCGGCCAGCCCAGCCCGCCCGGTCCGACTTTGACCACTATTTAAATTTAAAATATAAATTTAAAAAAAAAAAAAAATACTCTACTCCATAATAAAAGTTACCCCAATACTATGAAGTGACAAGAAAATTGAAGCTCAAATTTTGAGAGTTCTTTTTTTTAGTATAAATTACTGTTATCTGATAATAATTTTTATCCCGACTAAATTTAATTCTTAAATGACAAAACTCTCTTAACACTTATTTTCTTAAAAAATATATCATATTTTTACAAAAATACTTGTAAATTTTGAAAATGAATGATCAAAACACCATGGTAGCAAGTATTTGCCTTTATAATAATAACAATTACATCTTGAAAATCATACACAATTTTTTTTTTTTTTTTTTTTTTGCAAGACCTAACTTTATGGCAACCAATTAAAAAATAAAAATATTTTGAGTCTCGTTTCATAATCACAATGCGGGCGGTTGTGATCTTCTCGTGCGGCCCATCGTTGGCAGCTTTGGGCCCGTTTATGCCGCTTCAGTATTATCTTATTGACCCACGAACCCTGCCCGGTCCAACTCCATGGTCAATTGTCATGCTGGTAAGTCTAAACACGAGATTTGTAAATTTAAAAATGCCAATCAACAATATTTTAATTAAATTTTGATGTTATCTGTTGTTTTAAGTAAAAAGAAATAATTGAATTTCAAATTTTACTTTCTATTTTAATTAAAAATTCTATTTTAAAATAAAATAAATTAATGAATTTTATTAAAATTAGTTGAACTCATTTTTTATTTGTTTTTAAACATAACATAAGTATATTTTATATTTTAAAATGAGTTAAAATAAATTATTTTGTGTGTGTATATAAATATATATTATAAATTTCTCAATTTACTCTCTGCATCTAAAAAATTAACAATTAATATTATAATGTTATAAAAATTAAAAATAAGATATTAAGACACGAAAAATCACAGCCAATATATAATAAATTGCTTACAAATTTTTATTTTTTCATTTTAAATAAAAGTATAAAAAATGACATTTTTAAGACATTTAATGGATCATAAATAGACTTAAAAAAGAAAAAAAAAAATATATATATATATATATATATCCCTATCAATTCTCACTCGGAACCTCAATCAAAAGACCAAAATAGAACGAAGAAAGGGATGGAAATTATGAAAATAAAAAAAAAAAAAAATCAAACGCCATTTACTACAGTTTACTAAAATCCCAAAACCAAAGACAAAAGCATCAAAATCAGGCATTATATGGGACCACGAACAAGCCCTTGGATGGTGTCAGAGGTTGGAAATCGAACGGAGGCCCACTTGAAGTTTAAGTATTCATTAGAGAGAGAGAGAGAGATCAGAGCATTGAAGAAGTCGTCAAAGAACTAGAAGAAGAGAGGCGTAAAAGAAACAGAAGATAAAGATGAAAGAAAGGAAAACAATAATGGAGGTTGGATCAGATGGGATTGCTGTCATTACTCTTAACGACCCACCTCTGAATTTGCTCTCTCATGACGGTAGCTCTTCTTTTCTTTGCTTCCCAAGTTTTAGATTTTGATAGTTCGTGAGTTTGTTTCCGTATGTTATTACCCTTTTTGTGGAAAAGAAAGTTGGACAGAAATCGGGGGGAGGGGAGTGTTTGATTGATTGTGAGCCCTACAATGAAAAATGTTTGCAAGACAAAAGGGCGGGGTTCTGGATTGAATAGTGTTTAGTACAGGTTACTGATGACTAATTTTGACTAATCGAATAGTGTTCTGGAACATGAGGAACCTAAATGATATGCTTAATTTTATACTAGTATATTTCAGTCATATGCTTCAACTTGAAATGATGACGGTGTGTTGGGTTCTTAATCACTTTTGTATTGTATAAGTGATTTTCTTTGAACCCTGAGCCACAGCTACATTTGGGTATGCACTAAGCGATTAAGCACCCCGCATACAAATAGAGAAAACTGTCTGCGGACATACAAATAGAGAAAACTGTCTGCGGTAGACTTGGATACCAATACGGCTCATTAGGATTGGGCCAACCTTAGGCTTTTATTCACCATTAGGACTGCATATAAACCTAGTTAATTGTGAGCAATTTCTGACTCAGCTCGTTAAGAGTTTGGTTTGACTTATTCATTTAGCTAAACAAGCTGAGCTTGAACATAGGATTCGGACTCATTTATGTGGTTAGACTCGTTTAGATCTTAGTTTATCTCATTCAACTAGCTACACGAGCCAAACTTGAATATTCTTAGGTTCATTTGGAAAATGCGGTTTCACTCGCTTCACCTTGTTTAGAAAATGAAGGAGATTGAATATCTTCTGACTAAGCTTCACACAAGTTGTTTGCTGCCGTATTCACTGTTTTGGTTGGATGACTTTGTTCTAAGTACAAGTTGAGTATAAATTTCCGAAGTGACTGACGTATTTTCATGTTTGTCACATTCCGGATGCTCATTTTGCTGCTTAAATTATGTGTAGTTTGTTAGAAGCAATAAAGGCCCCTCTCAAACTTCCATCTCGCAGAGCTATAGTTTGGTTCTTAAGAAGTTTCTTTTTTGAATAACATGACATTGCTACTTCTCATTTTCAGTACTTGTGAGCTTAAAAGAGAGCACTGAGCTAGCTATGCAAAGAGATGATGTCAAGGCAGTTGTGATTACAGGTGATAATAGCAGAGGACATGTAGTTTGGTGTCATAATGTTAATGGACTATTAATCAATCCAAGTTGTTTGAGCAGGTTCAAATGGAAAGTTCTCAGGAGGTGCTAATGTTTCGGCTTTTGGTACTGTTCCTCAAGGGGGTAATACAACTATCATTTATGCCTCTTCATATATTTTTCCATATAATCTTTGAAACTAAATGTGCATCTTATGACTCAAGGAAGAAAGGTTGGACTCTGGTCAATTGATTTTCTCACCGATGTTTTTGAAGGTAAAATCAAACAAATCGTATTTATCTGTCATTTTCATGTTCTATTTATTACACCATTATTATTCTGACCTCATAAATGATTCCATTTGTTCTAGCTGCAAGAAAGCCCATAGTAGCTGCTGTCGATGGCGTTGCCTTGGGTGGTGGATTAGAGGTTGCCATGGTATGTGTCTACTGCCGTCTCTTCCAACACAGCTTATTATTTGATGTTGCTTGTTTTACTAACACTAACCTTATTTCTCAGGCCTGTCATGCACGCATATCAACTTCCAATGCACAACTTGGCTTGCCTGAACTTCAGTTTGGGATTCTTCCAGGACTTGGAGGTAAATTCTTCTTGCAGTTGGGGCCTTCTTATGGCGCCTTATGGTGGATAGCCTTGAACTTTCGAATATAAGCACGGCATGGAATTTTGTGATATGCACAGAGTACCAGCAGTAGATGTCCATTCATCTCACTGCTCTGCATCAGGCATGTGTTTAGAATCAATGATCATCATGGGCCTTTATTTTTTAATCTGCTTTATCTAGGCAAATTTGGTATGGCACTTGACCAATAAACTGATAAAATTGTTTGGCATGGTACTAGCAATTGATAATTAATCACCACCGGAACTAAAATTCAAAGTTCAGTGGCTTGCCAGGACACATATATGTCACTATATTTTTTAAGAGAGCTAATTTGCATACAAAATCTTTTCTTTTTCCTTTTTCTTTTACTCCCACATGGGCAATTGCACCCCCCGGGGGGGGGGGCTTATCTGTATCTGTCTGCCACTTCCTTAGCTGAACTTAGATATTAAATTGAGGTGATTTTTGATTACATATCGGGCAGCCCTGCCACCTGACTAGAAGGAAGGGCTCCCTCTTTCCAACCGCTTGCTAATGTTTTTCCGGATGTTGGGCAAGTTTGATTTTACAATCAATAGCTTCATGAATCTTGTCCATTTGTCATGTAAAGAATGCAAGAAAGTGGCCTGAAGGAAACCTTTGGGTTATGGATTTGGTTTGTTAGTAATCAGGCTGGCCTGCAGGAAAGGTACATTGTGGTTCTTCCTTCTTTGTGATAACCGGGCTGTATATTATCTTGATCAAATGATCTTCCATTATTTTTGTTTTCTTGTTTTTGATTTTGTTTTTGTTTTTGTTTTTCCTTTTTGGGTGCCCCCTTTTTTGGTGGTTAGATCAGCAATCCCTGAGAACCACTTTATTACAAAACTATGAGAGGAACTTAGATATAATTAGCTGAGTAGACTTTAGGGCATCATCAATCATACAAGTTGAGTTCAGCAACCATGACTATTATCATGACACAAATATCCAATCTGTGGTATGTTGGTATCATTACATTGTTAATTTTTTACCTTGTTCTATATGGCCTGAAATTCAGTTGGTTTTACAATACAATGTTTTTAAAACTTGTCCTAGGAACACAGCGTCTTCCACGCCTTGTGGGGCTCTCTAAGGCACTAGAGATGTTGTTGGTATGGTATCTCTCCTTTGTCGTTCTTTAACTTATCCAAAATGCTGATAATTTCCTTCTTGTTAGTACATTAACAATATTGATGCATGTTCTTCTTTTCTTTTTGTCTCTGGCTAGGCATCAAAGATCGTGAAAGGCGAGGAAGCCTACTCCCTTGGCCTTGTGGATGCGATTGCTCCAACAAGCGAGTTAGTTAACAGGGCTTGCAGCTGGGCCTTATGCATTGTAGAACACAAGAAGCCATGGATTTCTAGTCTGTACAAACTTGACAAATTGGAGCCCCTAGCAAAGGCTAGAATTATTTGCACATCTGCAAGAGCTCGGGCCAAGAAACAATCTCCAAATCTTGAATTCCCATTAGCTTGTGTTGATGTCATTGAGGAGGGTTTAGTTTCTGGTCCCCGTGCAGGACTATGGAAGGTATGCTTTATCAAAATATGAATAGCCTCTTCGTTTTCATAGGAAAAACTATTTGTGTTTTATCCTATGTGTGCTTAAATTCATAGGAGGCTGAGACTAACGAGGAACTTCAACATTCTACCACTAGCAAGAGCTTGGTTCACATCTTCTTCGCTCAACGGGCAACTACAAAGGTAGGGAAAAAGGTTGGAATGCTATCTTTGTCCTAAATGCTACAAATGGGAAAATAATTTCTTTGATTGGAATTTTGTCAGGCAAAAGGAAAAATATTCTCTGTTCGGAGAGTCCATGATATCTTTTTCTTTCTTGCAGAAGATGTGCCATCTCTGCAAATTCTCATTTTAAAAATATATATCCTTAGGAGGCACACCTGTTATGGGACAAAGGGTATATATAAATATGGGATTTTTGGCTCTTGCATGATGTTATCCCAAGATAACACTGCCATTGGAGTCTGCCATCTACTCATCTCTGTGCATTCTCTGGAGAGGTCTGCTTCATATCAAAATAAAAGATGGAATTGAATCTCAATTAATCTTGTATGATTAAGAGTTTTATAAATCTCTAACCTGCATTTTGGGGGGATATCAGAAAGGTCTACTACAGCTTGAGCCCGGAAATTCTTTTCTTTTCTTTTTTTTTTCCCCAAACATATCAACCAAGTAATTAGATATTCAAAAGGCAGAACAGAATATCTGGTATTTCGAGAATTATATGATTTGGAAATGTTACCTGGCTTCAAATTGATTGAGTTTTTTTATCATGACTCTGTTATAACCAAGAGTAGCTCTGGAACTTCTCTGGTCCTATATGTCAGGAATTACTTAGATTTTGACCACTCCACGGTACAAAATGTTCAAAAACAAAAGTGGTTTTATTTACCATTTTAGTTGAGTGCAGAACTTAATTGGCTGGTAGTGTCATAATGGATAACTTTGATATTTTAATAAAATGGTAAATTTACAGGTTCCTGGGGTCACTGACCAGGGGTTGCAACCAAGGAAAGTATATAAGGTTGCAGTTGTGGGTGGAGGACTAATGGGTTCTGGAATCGCAACAGCACTGATTCTCCATAATTACTCAGTTATCCTGAAGGAAGTAAATGAGCAATTTCTTCAGGCTGGAATTGGTAGAGTCAAAGGTGAGGTCTGGGTTTCATGTCTAAACTACTCTCTTGCAGGAGTGCTGTTATATTTTGATTGCATTTCCTTTTGACATCATATCATCTGGCTCCTTCTTACAGCAAATTTGAAAAGTCGTGCCAAAAATGGGAACATGAGTCTTGAAAAGCTTGACAAAACATTTTCCCTTCTTAGGGGTGTTCTTGAGTATGATAGTTTCAGAGATGTGGACTTAGTCATTGAGGTAAGGTCTTTTTCTTTTTCCAGATGATTGTTGATCTTTTGAGATTTCACTTTTGTTTGTGTTACAATTTTTGTTTTAGTTGCTGGTAGTAAAGTTGAGGATTAATCAAGATGCCCTAACCTAAAATAAAAAAGTAATAGGGAGAAGGGAGGAGAAGAGAGATATTAAAAGCTTGTGCTAAGAGTGGAAATTGAAATCATCATAATATATCTGTTCATGCTTGGACAGGCTGTAACAGAAGACATCCTTTTAAAGCAACAAATTTTCATCGACCTTGAGAAGTACTGCCCACCACATTGTGTACTTGCTACTAATACTTCTACTTTTGACTTAAACTTAGTGGGTAAGAGGACCAATGTGCACAATCAGATTGTTGGAGCACACTTTTTCAGGTAATAACTGTTGAATTCTCAGAGTTCTTTTTTTTTTTTTTTTTGACTGGATTTCACATTTTCTGGTCTTGGCTTTTCCAATGTTGATTTGGACAACAATGTGTGTGTGCTTGGATTTCAGTCCTGCTCATGTCAGACCGTTGTTGGAGATAATCCATACTGAACAAACTTCTGCTCAAGCAGTTCTCGACTTAATTAATCTTGCGAAATCAATAAAGAAGACCGCAATAATTGTTAAAAATAGCACTGGATTTGCAACCACCAGGATGATGTTCCCATATTCAATGGCAGCTACATTTTTGGTCGAACGTGGTGCCGATATTTACAAAATTGACCAGGCTATTTCCAAATTTGGAATGCCAATGGGCCCCTTCAGGTACTTTTTGACATTAAATGCTTCTATTCCAGTATCTTACTTTGGGATCATTAACATTTATGGGAAAATGGGTGGAAGGGAGGGGACAATGCAAATGGGGGAGGGGGGCTTTATGAACAATTTCCGCGATGGCTGTGTGTTCTTTAAATCCTGAATTGGTCATAAGTATGGAAAGTGCCTTAGAAATTCTAGCTCTTCCTAGATACTCCTCAAACAAAAGGCAACTCATTTAGAACATGATTGAACATATTAAGCTGTTCATTTTAAGTTACGTTCTAACAACAGACATTATGTGTTTTTCCAATGATGCAGAATGGCAGATTTAGTGGGCTTTGGAGTTGCTACTGGGGCACGTGCTAATATGAGAAAGAGCTTTTCAGAAAGGTGGTATGATTCTAAGCTTATGCAGGTCATGCAAGAAGATGATCGGGCTGGTATATTTGCTGAAACTCTCTAGTAAATCTGGGTACTGCATTTATAAGTATCAGGAGCTAAGTCCCAGTCCCTTGGTTTGGTGTTTAGCTCAATGAACTTGGCTACTTAGACTAGGATGCCTTGTCAGATTTCTCATGCGATGCCTTCTGGGGCACCTTTTTAAATTTTTATTTATTTTTTTACAAAACATAACGTCTCTTGTGTGACACCTATTCCAGGTCAGACTAATGGCAAGGGCTTCTATGTGTACGATGGCAACCGCAAAGCTTTTCCAGATCCGGAGATAGAAAAGTACATTGAAAAGACTAGGAGAATTTCTGGGGTTTCCATTGATCCCAAGGTGTCTCTCTTCTCTCTTTGAAGTTTCCCAATCCCAACTGTTACACTGATCAAATTACATAATATAGCTTGTGTTAATTGTTTTTGTCGTTCATAAGAAATTTTGGTATTTTAGTATTTCAAACGTGCTTGCAGGCACTGTTTTCTCTGGACAACTACCAAGTTTTATATATTTAGCTAATATGATGTTATATAGTTGAGAGACTGTGTTTTACTACTACAACAACAACAACACCAATGATCTGAACCTTAATCCCAACAATTGGGGTCGGAGATTTAAAGGTTTCTGATTTATTCCCTGTTCTTGGAACCATCATGTCCTGGAAATTATCCACTTTCATTTCCTGTGAACTCATAGACCATTGTTGGAGAGAACAAAGCTCTGACTAATATACTTGGAAATAAGCTGATCATTTTGGTGGCATTGTACCTTGATGCAGTTAAAATCGCTGTCTGAGAAGGAAATTGTAGAGATGCTATTCTTCCCCGTTGTGAATGAATCCTGCCGTATCCTGGCAGAAGGAATCGCAATTAAGGCATCAGACCTTGATGTAGCTTCTGTCATGGGTTTCGGTTTCCCAGCATACAGGTTTGCTTATAATTAAAAGTAGGACTTTATTTTAGGATGAAGTTATCTGACACTAACTCTTATGATTTTTGGATTAGGGGAGGAATTATATTTTGGGCTGATTCTATTGGCCCTAAGTACATATGTTCAAAGTTGGTTGAGTGGTCGAGGATCTATGGTAAAATTTTTGAGCCTTGTGCCTACCTGAAGGAAAGAGCTTCCAGGGATGTACCTTTGGTGCGAAATCTTATTCTTTTTTCCTGAATATTTTTGACTAATTATTATTCAGAGGTGTGCAAATGGAAAATACGCACATGCTACGATGGTACACTTGCGAAACTTTGGAATTTAGTTAATGTTCCCGGACGAAAAACTTGCACCCCTGTTAATTCTCTTTCATTCCGCACTGTGATGGCTGAACTGGGTTTTTGCTGAACACTGGGAAAAACTTGCATCCTATCACTTCCCTTGCATTTTGTGCATTTGGATGTCTGATTGTGGCTGCTATAAGCGAATGCTTGTGGTCTTTTTTGGTTTTTTTCTTCGTAGTTTGAAGTTTTCTGGTTAATGATTCTGCCTGCTTCCAACTTTCAAGTGACTGGATTGCTTTCTCAACTTTGATGCAGGGGGCATCACTGGAGCAAGCAACTTCTCGGCTATGAAACTATAATCTGGGGATGACCCGTCATTGTTGTTGCTGCATCTCTTTTATCTCCACAGAAACTGAAAGTCAACCATTTCTTGTTCTCAACCAATAATCCTTGATCCATGAAGCACTTTTTTGTGCCAAGAGTTGCTCGGAGCAGTTCTTGCTGCGAATGAAGCTAGGGAACCTTAATATGGGGAGGAGTGATCTAGTCCCTGACATGCAAAGAAAGCAACTCTTGCTTCTTCACTCTCATTCTGAATAGAAAGTTTTCTATACTTGTAATAGGGAAGCCTGGGCTCGACTTGACTTGACGCCACTCGCATGAGTTTACGTTGAATAAAAAACTTTATTTTGGCATCGGCTCCCCTTCCCGCCCAGCCCTTTTGGGCTAATTCCAGTTGTAGATATTTTTAAAAACATTATATGATTGAAGTCTAGCAAGTCACAACATTAGCCTGTGGGTTCTGGCACAGCTCAAAACACCCACAGCCACGAGTCTCTTTCTGGCAATTCTCTCTCTCTTTCTTGTTTAAAAAATTCTTGGTGGTAGCCAATAGCCATAACCACAACTAGCTTTATTATTATTATTTTCTTTTTGTTGCACAAATTTGAATCTAGAATCTCCTGATAATCACTGAGTTGTGCTTGATGATAGATAACAACCTGTGTGAGTGCAATCCACAAAACTAATTATGGGTTTTTAAATTTGGTATAGTTTTTAATATAAAAAATTATTAATTTTAATTTTAATCTTTTTTATATGAAAAAAATTGAAGTTTACTCAGGAAACTATGTAATTTTATTAGATTTTTTAATTTTAATTAAAATAAATTTGAACCATGTTAAAATTTACCAATAAGGCGCGTGACATTGCTTCTCATTATTTTATCCCATTGGTTTCTTCTATTCATTTATTTATGATTTAACTTGATTTATTATTATTATTATATTTTAATGATATCAAATTTATTAAAAAGATATTTATTGTAAAATAATTTCATTAATTAAATACGAGTTTATGTATTATTAATGTCTGTTTTTTTGGGGGGGGGGGGAAGCTAGAGACATTATCTTAAGATTATATGTATTGTTCTAACGATGATCTTGCTTGGTTGTCACTGTTAGGTGCCACGTCATCGCCAGCTCGACAAAAGCTTGCGATGACGAAGTCATGGAGGGGAAGGATCAAGAGTCAAACCAACGTCGACGGACAGTCTCATTGAATTACTTGCCCCACACCACAAGGCTTTCGAATTCGTGCCACTGTGAGCGTGGCATTTCTGTTAAAAAACTCAACTCCAAGCCGACTTCCTCTCCCTCTGTCCAAAAACTCCCAACTCATCCACCAATTCCACGCACAACCCACCTCTTCTCTCTCTCTCTCTCTCTCTCCCTCTCTAGATCTCCCGACTTCAACGATGCAGTCATCAAGAGTTCGCCGGAAAGTCATGCCAGTAACCGCCGAAAACGGCGGAGATTCGGCGGAGAAGCTTGACCAACTGCTCCTCTCGTCGGCGATCTGCAACGGCGAAGACCTCGGCCCCTTCATCCGCAAAGCGTTCGCCTCCGGCAAGCCGGACACTCTCCTCCACCACCTCCGCCACTTTTCCCGAGCAAAAGAGTCAGAAATCGAAGAAGTGTGCAAAGCTCACTATCAAGACTTCATTCAAGCCGTCGACGATCTCCGATCTCTCCTATCGGACGTCGACTCTCTCAAATCCTCTCTCTCCTCCTCCAACTCTCGCCTCCAAAACGTCGCTGTTCCACTCCTTTCTTCTCTCGACTCCTTCCTCGAAGCTCGTCAGGTCAGTGAAAACATCTCTCTGGCTCTTCAATCAGTTCAGACATGTGTGAAATTGATAGAACTTTGTAGTAGAGCGAATTTTCATCTCTCTGGAAACAACTTCTATATGGCTTTGAAGTGTGTTGATTTGATAGAGAGAGATTTTCTGAACAAGACGCCGTCGTTTACGCTCCGGAAAATGCTCGAAAAGCAAATTCCCGCGATTCGGACACATATAGAGCGAAAAATCAATAAAGAATTCGGCGATTGGCTTGTGGAGATTCGAATTGTGAGTAGAAATCTAGGTCAATTAGCGATTGGACAAGCTTCTTCGGCTAGGCAACGCGAAGAAGAGCTTAGAATTAAGCAGAGACAAGCTGAGGAACAGAGTAGACTTAGTTTGAGAGACTGTGTTTACGCTTTGCAAGAAGAAGATGACGAAGATGAAGTTTTTAACGAGGATAATAAGGATTTGTATGCGAGCAATGGAAATAATTTGTTGGGGTTTGATTTGACTCCATTGTATAGAGCTTATCACATCCATCAAACCCTAGGGCTTGAAGATAGGTTTAAACAGTACTATTTTGAGAACAGGAAGCTGCAATTGACTTCAGATTTTCAGGTGTCATCAATGACGCCTTTCCTTGAATCTCATCAGACTTTTTTTGCACAAATTGCTGGGTTTTTTATTGTGGAAGATAGAGTTTTGAGAACTGGTGGTGGTTTGATATTGAAAATGGAAGTTGAGAATCTATGGGAGACTGCTGTGAGTAAAATGTGTTCTGTACTAGAAGATCAGTTTTCTAGAATGCAAACTGCAAACCATCTTTTGCTGATAAAGGACTATGTGAGCTTGCTTGGTGTAACATTACGCCGTTATGGATACCCGGTTGATGCTTTGCTTGATGTGTTGAGTAAACATAGGGATAAGTATCATGAGCTGTTATTGTCTGATTGTAGGAAGCAAATTGCGGAAGCTCTTGCTGCTGATAAGTTGGAGCAAATGTTGATGAAGAAGGAGTATGAGTACTCGATGAATGTGTTGTCATTTCAGTTGCAAACATCAGATATTGTGCCTGCATTTCCATATATTGCTCCATTTTCTTCGACAGTGCCTGATTGCTGTCGTATTGTGCGGTCCTTCATTGAGGATTCTGTCAGTTTCATGTCACACGGTGGGCAGCTCGATTTTTATGATGTTGTTAAGAAGTATTTAGACCGGCTTTTGAATGATGTCTTGGATGGGGCGTTATTGAAACTTATTAGCACATCTGTCCATGGTGTTTCTCAGGCAATGCAGGTAGCTGCAAATATGGCTGTTTTGGAGCGTGCTTGTGATTTCTTCTTTCGCCATGCTGCACAACTTTCAGGTATTCCACTAAGAATGGCAGAAAGGGGTAGGAGGCAGTTTCCGCTGAACAAAGCCCGTGATGCAGCAGAAGATATGCTTTCCGGGTTGCTGAAACAAAAGGTTGATGGGTTCATGATATTGCTTGAAAATGTAAACTGGATGACTGACGAGCCACCACCTAATGGAAATGAGTATGTAAATGAGGTTATTATATATTTGGAGACTTTGGTTTCTACAGCTCAGCAGATTCTACCAGCTCAAGTACTGAAGAGAGTTCTGCAAGATGTTCTCACTCACATATCAGACAAGATTGTAGGGACTTTGGTTGGAGATTCAGTTAAGAGGTTCAATGTAAATGCTATAACAGGGCTTGATGTAGATATTCGGTTATTGGAGTCATTTGCAGATAATCAAGCACCTCTTATGTCAGATTCCGAAGCAAATCAGTTGAAAACAGCACTTGCAGAATCAAGGCAATTGATAAATTTGCTCCTGAGCAATCATCCTGAAAACTTTTTGAATCCAGTTATCAGGGAGAGGAGTTATAATGCACTGGACTACAGGAAGGTGGTGACTATTTCTGAGAAGTTGAGGGATCCATCTGATCGGCTATTTGGAACCTTCGGAGGAAGAGGGGTCAAGCAAAATCCAAAGAAGAAGTCTCTGGACACTTTGATTAAACGACTTAGAGACGTGAGCTAATTCTAAACATGCTGTATGTATGATCCATCTTCTCCTAGCATCTCCTTAGATCTTTACTGGCTTTCTCTGGTACTTGTTTGCAAATTTTATTTTGGTAGCCAATAAGGCATTACCATTGGTTTTCTCTGATTGTATCATGTATTTTGCGGATTCCATTTTGTATGTATTGGTGTCATACTTACATATTGATTATAATATTGATTTTTTTAGCCAGGTCAGTGAAAATTCCATCATCATTATTTTAACCTAAATATCCATGAGAAGAAGAAAACAGCAGTGTGGTGCTGGTACAATGCATGACTAATCTTATGCTATAAATGTTCTTTCATAATGCCATTATCCAACCAAGACACTGTAGGCTTTTAAAACAGATACAAGTGTTTTTACCATTTTCTTATACTTTGCTTGATATTCAGAAAAAGTCTGCTCTTTTGGTTGGTACATTCTTTGGGAAACTTGAAATTTATCTCTAGAGTCCTAGCTAAAGGTGGGATTATAGCATTGAGGCTTTTTGGGAAAATGAAGCTGACCATTTTCACAATCACTAACCATGAAGCATAGATCCGATTCTGAACACAGGATATAGACAACCTGGAGAGAGAAATATGTAAAAGTGGAATGAAATTTTTTTTTTTTTTTTAATAATGAGATTTGAATCCGGGATCCTGAGATTGGGGGAAGGGAGATGTGAAGGGACGTAAAAGTGGAATGATATTATCAAACCCCCCCCCCCCCCAAAAAAATGAAGGAATAGTTAGTAGATCAATCACCAAATACAATCAAAGTGTAGGGCTATGGATACTGAAGAAGTATTATGGAATAAATTGATGATTAAACAAAAAAGTTATTTTCATGACCAGAATACAAACATTTTGTGTGGGGCCGTGGATATATAATTAGATATGGACTGGATA
Source organism: Dillenia turbinata (assembly GCA_037126225.1). NCBI lineage: Eukaryota > Viridiplantae > Streptophyta > Magnoliopsida > Dilleniales > Dilleniaceae > Dillenia > Dillenia turbinata. The sequence continues at coordinate 1,685,222 of JBAMMX010000006.1, forward strand.
TGGATTCATTTTAGGCTCATATGAATGCGATCGAAGTGTGGATCACATAAGAGCACTCATGATTATGAAAGTATGACAAAGTTTGGATCTAAGAACCCAAGGGTGTTGACGAGAGATGCATAAAAGGCGCATGCAGTTGTGTTCCTTTGTTAGATGGTTCATTGTGGGGTAGAAAGTATTTCCAAGTGTTCAAATAGAATCTAGTCTAGTGACCAATCAGATCATGTGCCGAGGAATTCTCGTAGCAGACGATTTGATTCTTTCTTAGTTGATACAGATTTGATTGTCCACCTTTGTGAATTGAAGCATGAATCATCCTCCATCATCGCACCCCCAAGCAAACCCATCAAAGGACCACCAACGTGGATGTTGAAGTGGACAACGAACCAATTTTATCATCACAAAATCACTAGCACAATACTGGAACTTGATTGAAGGAAAATGGTTTGCAATATCATACCTAAACAATCAAGTTACGGAGGGCTACCGTAGCTTTTGGCATCTCAACAGGGCTATGCTAACGGGTTCACCCTAGGGGCAGTGAGAGGAGGCCCTCGTGCCCACTTCTACTTGAGAAAAGGAGGGGAGAGAGGAGAACCCAGAAGAACTCTGAATTTGAAGAAGGTATATTCCATAAGAAATTTATGTTAAAGATGGGAATCGAAGCAAAGATACGGTAGTGCAGAAATCTCCACTTTTGACTTGAGGTGCCATAAACTCCTGAAATTTATTTAGAATTATGTGTTGATCACATGCTTTGGTTGGTATTTTACACTTTTGTAACCCACCCACCCCAAGCCCCCCCCCCCCCCAAAAAAAAAAGGATAGAGATAAAGAAATTCCTATTGTTCTTCCGAGGGAGTGGTTGTTTTGGTTGCTTCGCATGGTGGTTGCGGTTGTTATGATTCCCATGTGGGGATAACTTGGGAAGAGGTGGTGCGTCGTAGTATGTTGTTAAGTGTGACAAAACTAATGTCCTGTAAATCTATTGGCTCACGAGATTTTTTTAATTAAACTCTCGAATTTGAATTTTAGAAATGGTCACTGAGAGAGTCTGTTCTTAAACTGAGTCTTATAATGCTTGAATCAGATTAATTCAAAATTATATATATATATATATATAAGTGACAAACCTGCTTTTAGAGTGGATCTGAGCTCTGCTGGGCCTTATTGGGTTTAGGCCTAGTAGGCTTTTTAATTTATCAGTTTGTAGGCTAAGTCTAGGTTGGACCGAATGTTAAAACCCGATACCAAGCCCATCATGGCCCAACTAGAAAAAGCGTCATTTTTGTTTTTGGTTCTTCTATGTCACTTTTTGATAAAAATGGCAATACTAGCGGCGGGTTTCTATCAAATCTAACCATCCCTCCGCCTTAAAACTCCATGTACACTCCTAACCCTCCATCCACAATAAACATTTTATACTCAATCCTCCACCCGATACTACCCACCTCTATCATTGGATTTATCTACCCATATGACAAGTCGACTTATTACTTTCACAAATCGACTTATTGCATTCACAAGTTAACTTATTTTTCACTGAGATCTACTTCATCTTTATTAGTATTCTAGTTTGATAACATTCCCTAATTAAAATACAAATAACAAAACTCCAAAATCATTTTTCAATTATATCAAAATTGTTGGAATTAATTGATTCAACATGCAGCGGAAGCATTCATAAATAATTTTCGGGAAAAATAAATATTGGTTGGGTATAGACTATAAATACCCAATATGCCCCCAAAAACGACCCCCCTCGTCGGCCCGCCCCCCGGCCGGGATGGTGATCACGATGTTAATCGAACCACCCACCCCATGTCCCCCCCCGTCGGTCACGGGAACCCCCCGCGGAATTTTTCTAATGCCCTCTTTATTCTCTCTCCAGAGAATAATGTTTTCTCTCAAAAATTCATCAATGGTTACTCTCAAAACAAGGTCATCAATAGTGAACTCCCCCAAGAGAGAAAATGAGATGTTATCTCCCGTACGCATTCTAAATGTGATGCTACAAACATGGAGAGTATCATGGGAAGTGGTTAGTGGGAGTTACCCCACTAACCCTATTGCTAATGTCTAAAATGCCCCTCGTGGGCATTTTAAACTAATAAAAATAAAGATAATAACTACATTCAGATTATTTGATTTCAAATCACGCAAAAATTAAGAAAAAATGTGTGTGTGTGTGTGTGTATGGAGGGTCAGGTAAGATATATGGTGGGTACAAAACTCATACTTGCACCTTACCCGACTCTCCATGGATTTGAAAATTTCAAACTCTTGCTCGCCGTCTCTTACCCACCTCCACCGGATAGGATAAGAGACGGGTATCCACTGGATGGATACAAATTGCCATCCTACGTTTTGATATTAATGTATATGAGAAAGGAAAGACTTTTTCTTTTTGTCTTTCCCATGGAGAGGAGCCACGTGTAGACTATATTTAATCCGCCAATTACATGGATAGAATAAACATTCGTTGTCTTCATCTCTTCAAGCACAAAGAAACCTTAACACCACCTCCCGCAGAGAGTTCCTGTTTGAAACCTAAGACAGACCTAAGTATCCAAACTTGTTTCCTTTCCTATTTTCTTCATCACAACGTCAGTCTCTGCAAGCTCTTAAGACCACGACTTCCCAGTAGGATTTCTCCCAGAGGGTGTTGTAGGCTATGATGTGAACAAATCCCCCGGAGAATTCTCAACCTACTCTAATGGCAGCTGCAATTTTGCGATCCAAAACTTGTAGGAGCTCAAATATAAGTCCACCATGAAGGGTGTCATAGAAATGGGGAAGCTGAGAAAATTGAAGGGGCTGAGTGTTAAGGTACTCTTGTTGAAGTTGCCCGAGATGGGGATGAGCTTGGGTTCTCCATTGGGATCGCCTCGGCCAATTTTGGAATCTCGAGAGTCCTCAGTGTGGGTGTGGATTTGATTGTGATGATGATGTTGACAAAGGAAATAATAAGGTTAGGTTTAGTAGGTTTGTACCTGTATCCTCTCCATAGGTTTAATGTTTTAATGACAAAATTATGTGAACCCTTAAGTTGGGAATTGGAATGTGCTCTTTTTGTTCCGCTTGGATTCCATTTTGAGAAATTAGAACAGAGAAAAGTAGAGGAATGACTATAGTAAGCAAACATATGCATATTTTGATAATATTTGGGGGTGGGTCTACTGTGTGTAAATAATTTGTTTGTGATAACGATGGGATTGGAGATATCCTTTTTGTGCTCTTGAATCTTTCTATTGCATTAAATTCTTGTACAAATAGTATGAATTTTAATTTGAAAATTCGTAATTGATATATATATATAAATGTCTTTTATTTTTAAGAAAATAATCTAATAGTCATAATTTTCTCTCTCAATCTGATAATCTAGATTTAAATTTTGATGTAATTAAATATATATAGAAATTTTTTATTTATTTAAAAATTATTAGGATTGCATTTTAAATATTTATTTAAAATATTTGGCAGGGCATCTGTTGTATTTAGACGATGGTACCAAGGAAAAGCTGCGCATTCACCAATGATGTTCTCCGCCCCCCAAAGAATCAAAAGAAAACATGAAGTCAGTTTTTCCTCCTCGAAGGAAGAGCTCTCACAACAAAATGTTCATGTCTTGTCCCGTTGCATGGCTTATGGCGTGAGGCAACCATCCATGGCCACCTCCACCTTTGGGAAAGACTTCACTTTTGAACGTTTAGATTTGTTTTATACATTTTTGACCATACACATTTTGACGAGCAAATCTAAAAGATAAATATAGTTTAGTTTAGGGTTGAAATAATTTTATATAATAATTTTATTACTAATCATATTAAACTCAAAAATGGGTAGAAAATATGTCACAGTTGGGAGCGGTGAGAAATTAATCTCTTTTTTTTTTTTTTTTTTTTTGTTGATTATTGATATTTAAAAATTTAACTAATTCAATTCAAATAGTTATGTGATCTAAATTAAGAGTTGATTTTTTTAGTATCCACTTATTTATTTTTAAAATTTAAACTTGAGATTTTGATTATGAATGAGACTAATTTGCGACGGCACCAGCAATGGAGGGGTCCATATCTTGTGTAATCGTCGGATGAGAGTTTGGATTTGGAGCTATTTTTGGCATGCGAGGGCCAAATGAATCAAAACCCAGCCCCACCGCCCTGGTCGGAAAAAATTTCCAAATTCCATAACAACCCCACCACCAACATTCGTGATGAAGATGTGCGACATTAATGAGATTATTGGGTTTGAGTCTTGAGATGGCCATGTTGGATAAAGGAGACTTAGGTGGGCTTCACGCAACACGACGACCCTACGATTGTCGTTTTTGTGTTTTCTCTTACCCTATAATGAACTGATCTTTCACTTTTGGTTCATCTTTTTGTTCCATCAACAATATTTTATCAAACCATAATTAATTATTAAATAAAAATAACAAAAAATAAGAATAAAATAAAAAATAATTAATATTTTTTTGATTTTCTAATAACATTTCAAATGAAACAAAAAGAAATTTCCAAAATAACACTTAGAGGAAGTATTTGTTAACAATGACCTTGTTTACATTTCAGCCTATACGTTTGTGTGTGTAACATATGATGCATCTGCGTATTCTACCTACCACTCTTCTTGCTGGTTATGTCACACAAAGATTTCTTTTGAAAGTGATTATTATTCTACAAAGTGAATCCTAGTTCTTTTAGGGTTTAAGGTAAAATGACAGGATAGTGGAACAAAATATGGCATGTATCCTTATCTTGTCAAAATCAAAATTTCTTTGAGAGGTGAAATTTCTTTTTAATTTTAAAATTTATTATGCGATTAGATTTTTGATTAAAAAAAATGATTTGATTCTAAAGTTTGAGACCATCCGCTTAATTGAATTAGCCCTCAAGGGCCCAATATTCCTTTTTTTTTTTTATATTGACAAATGATATTAAGAAATCTGATTAATCTGATTCTTGTGAAATCTAATTTAAGGGCTGACTTTCTTGACGTTTATTTTTTCATAAAATTCGAACTTAAAATCTTGATTAAAATAATCCACTGCTCTGTCACTGGGCCTATGGATTGTTCTTTAAGGGCCCAATAAGATTGGGAAGTTTGATACCTCAAAAAGTTGAGTTTACTTCTTAATTATTATATTATTATGTTACATATTTTAATATGATTTTAAAAATAAAGGGATTTATCAAAATGTTTAGACCAGATGTATGAGTTGGTTGAGATGGGGCATCATATATATATTTTTTTTCTTTTCAATAAGGTTTGATGGACTTGGGTCTAATTAGAACTCGAAAGAGCCCCCTACTGCATAAGCCATTTAATAAATACTTTAACTTACATTTAAGAAATTTTATAATTTTTGAAAATTTTACTCCTTTTGTTTACATGTTTTAGTTTAGTTTAGAAATGTAACAACTATAAAAAGCAATTTATTTACGGTGTGTTTGTCAATCTCATGAGAAATGAAGATAAAAGAAATGAAGAGAAAGTATAGGAAAAAGAGGAAAATGGAAGTAAAATTGAAAATTATGTTGGACAATAAAATATATTATGTTGGATAATAAAATATGTGATGGGAAAATGAGGAAAAATAAAATAAAATAAAAAATCATGTTTGGTTAGATGAGAAAAATGAAGAAAATATAATTAAAAAATATATAAATTTACTGTTTTATTATTTTTGTTTTTTATTAGAGTTTTAAAATAGCGGATATAAAAATAAATTTAGTTTTTATAATTTTAAAAGAGAATATTTGTTGGAATTAAAAATTTAGATTTAGAAAGTTTCATAGAAACTCTTCTTTGTCCTCCCCTTTAATTAATTGTTTTATCAAACGCGAGTGAATTCTTTAAAAACTGTTTATTTTATTCTCTTTTTCACCTTTTTTCATCCAAATAGATTGTAATTGACTATGTCTATATGCTATATTGAACCGTAAATTTGATACATGCACGTATCAACATATATGGTGAGGCAAATTTATATGGTCTTTTTTTTACATTTTTATTTAGTAAAAATAGTATATTTTATTATTTAATTTATATAATTGAAAGAGTTTACTTATTTTATTTTGAGCAAAACCTCTTGCTTGCCTATGTAAAGAACCAAATTACCATGATGCCCTTCACATGGCACAAGTCATCAACATTGATGAACTTTGCTTTTCGCCACATGTGGAAACAAAGTCACGCTTGGCTCATGGCAGTCAAACAACTACCAGTCTACCATTCTTGATATTCCTTCACAAAATTCCAACAATCTTTCGTTGGCAGTGACAAAAACCTCAAAACTAGATCAACCCAAAACACATACTGCCCAGGCAGGCAATATCAGCTTTTGTCGAAACACCATCAAATTTTTCTCCAAACCCACTTCCGAAAAAAAGTCCCATGTATCCGATCTTGATTTTCTCTCTCCTCTCTCTATTCTCCATCCTCACAATTGCACCCACAACCGCCGACGACGCCACGGCCTATGATCTACTCCAATCCTACGATTTCCCAATTGGGATTCTCCCGAAAGGAGTCACTTCCTATGACTTAGACGAGTCCACCGGCAAATTCCATGTCTATTTTGGCAAAGCTTGTGCTTTTTCCCTCGAGGGCTCTTATCAATTGCGGTACAAATCAACAATCAGTGGTGTCATTTCAGAGGACAAGATCACTAATTTGAGTGGGATTAGTGTTAAGGTTTTGTTCTTGTGGTTGAACATTGTGGAGGTTAGAAGAAATGGTGAGGAGCTTGAGTTCTCTATTGGGATTGCTTCTGCTAATTTTCCAATCGACAATTTCTATGAGAATCCTCAGTGTGGCTGTGGTTTTGACTGCAATTCGAGGCAAGTAAGGAATTTTGGGAGAAACCCTTTTGTTGATTCTATCTAGATTGTCTAATGCGATAGGATTTAGGTATTCCGTTGTTGCTGTATGCTAAGAAGCTTTATGATTTGGGGTTTTTGAGGTTTTTGGTTACTTGTTACTTGACTGCAATTCGAGGCGAGTAAGAAAGAATATTAGAAACCCTTTTGTTGATTCTATTCAATAAATCAAATGAACTTGAATTTAGTTTATACTATTCACTCTGATGCTGAAATTTTGGATGTTTATGATTTAGGGTTTGAATCGAGTGTTGGCGTGTTTTAATTTGGTTGGAATAGTGTTTCCTGTATGTGTGTGTATAAATATATATATATATATATGTGTGTGTGTGTGTGTGTGTGTGTGTGTGATGCTTTGTCAGCATTGCCGATGCCTTTTGTTTGGATTACGCTTCTTGTTTTATATTAATAGATTCTATGGTCAGATCAGACCTAACAGATCCCAGGAACAAATTATACTTTTATTTGTTTTCATGTGCAGTGCTAGGAGCATTTTGTGTTTATTTTTGTTTGTTCCTACCTTGTCTAGGTTAAGAGTAGTTTGGTTGTACTTCTGCAGTGCATTAGTACTTTTTGGTGCTCTTTGGCTCGGGGTTCCTGGGGAATGGTACAATTTGCTAATACCATCTGGCCGTTGTTAGTTGCGTTTATAAGGCCAAGTTTCTTCTTCTTCTTCTTCTTCTTTTTGGGTAGTGACCAAAATTTACTAGTCTTTTCCAAATGTGAAATAAGAATTGAATTTCAATTGAACGGAATAAGATGATGTGGACTTTCAGTGGCTGAGACAGTAGTCTGAATAATGGAAGTTCATGAAGGTTGTCCATCATGGCATTTAGTGCCTAAATCATTAGAATTTTATCTACCTACAAAGTTTGATTCGCGCCGGGGGCTACTGAAGTTCTAATTATTCATGGCAATGCATGGAAGAGGTTAACAAAATTTGGTTCTGCAAGTACTATTTAAATTGAAGTAAAGAGAGCATTATGGAGTAAATGGGAAATGATATATTTTCCATTGATGATGGTATAGAAATCAATTGGTTAAGATCATAGTGCTGAACAGTTTTTGGGACATAATGGTAGTCAATCTAGTGGCACATATTATCACTGCTGTTAGCCTCTCCCCTAAAAAAGGAGATCTTTTGGTTGCTCCAAGTACTGAACTATGGAACACTGGTGTACTGGCAGGTGAATTGTGGCGTATGCAACAAGAGATGATTGCCTTGAGTCTTATAGGGAAATGATTTTTTTTTTTAATCCCCATGAATTTTTCTAGTGAACATATAAGGAATTGGTTGCCCTTACTTTAGTCTCTAAAAGGCATAATGAGACGAGAATAGCATAGCAATAGCATAACTCTGAAAACAGTTGTTACCCCCTAGAATCCCCCCTTTGGGAGACATGAACGAAGAAAGGGCTTCTCTTTTTTATTTCCTAAAATCAACGGAGAAGGGTGCCAAGATAATAAAGCACAACAGTCATAAACATGCTGAGATTTCACTGTTGTAAATGTACCATTTCCTTTGGTAAGTCTACCATATTACCAATATTAAGAGGATTTTTGATATTTAGTCTTGAGAGGTCATATCTTGATAATATGTTGTTTAAATATGTTCTGACTTTGCCCTTTTTTTTCCAATAGATTCCAAATTAATAACTTCAACTTAAAGTTCTATTTTTATGTTCTAGATAAGCCATCTCCCTAGTCCCTGAATCTTGCAGATGGCATACTCTCTTCTTGTACTGATAGTCAACTCATTCTCTAACCGCATGATAATTCAGCTGTCACGGGCTTGCAGTGGTCTTGAATTTGCTCCTCCTTTGTAAATTCACAAGGCGTAAGATTTTTTTTTTGTTTGGGCGGGGGGGGGGGGGTTGTCCTGTCCTGCTCTCCCCTTCAGAGAATATTACAAACAAGAAAGTAGTTCTTTGGCTAAGCATATCTGAAGAACATATCTAGAAACTTGCATTGGTAATCTTCTGCTGTTGTTCAATAATTGCCAGTGCTATCTATAGAACTAGATCAGACCATGTGCCTTGTTACAGAAATTAGGCATCTGTTGATAAGGCTTTTCTTACTCCAGCAGTTCTTCTCCATGGCTCCCAATTGACTTGTATAGTTACATAACCTGGGGGAATCGTCTGATAAGGTTTTTTCCGGTGTTATGCATTCTTTGGAAGAACTGACCCCCACTCCCCAAAGGTCTGTTTATCTTGTGATCGAGGATGGTGACTGCCATGCTGCACAAGCATTGTACTTTTTTGGGCAGTTGTGTGCCCTCTGCTCCTGCTAGTACCCACTTTCGATGACACAAAACTATCCTGCTCTCTGCCTGTCAAACTTACATTTACATCTGAGCTTCCTTGTAGTGTTCTACTTGTCTCGCACCCCAACCGGCATCAAATCCTAGATACTTTGGACATCGGGGTGGAAATGTGATATTTTCGGGAAAAAGGTATTTATATTTATTACCAGTCCCTCCCGTCTCCCCCCTTCCCCCAAGTCTATCCGATCGAGGTGCCTTGAGGGTTGCACTCAATGTGATGTTTCATATGGGATCCAAAAGGCAGTTCACATAAGTTGCGCCCACTTTTTTTCCTTTAACGCAGCTCTCTTTTGAGGAAATTAAATTGCATTGGCTTTGAGCTCTTTCATGGTATGTTGGGATTCTGCTCCTTTTATGTTGTTGCAAATGCCATCTGCACCTCCATAACTCCTCATGCCTAGAGTGTCTGACCCTTCATTTTATATTTAGAACACGCTTGGGAGAGTTTTTTTCTCTTTATCTCCTCTTTTTAAAAGGAAAGTAAAAAATAATAATTTTTAAAAACAGTTAAAAACTGTTTGGATTATTTACTTTTAAAATAAAGTTAAAATTTAAAAATTAATTTCTTTTCTACTTTTTTATTTTAAAGTAAAATTAAAAGTTAAAAATATATTTGAAATTTTGATACAAAATATTAATGGAATAAAAATAATTATATGGGATATAAATCAAATAAAAAAATAAAAAAGCTCAAACATTAAAAAAAATAGAAACAAAAGCCTTAAAAACTCTTTTTAAATTTTTTTTAATAAAAAATATTTTTTTTAAGAGTTTTTATAAAATACGGTTGGCAAGGCTTCTCCTTGGAGAGGAGAAAGCCCAAAAAAAAGTCGTGTCATAAGGAAGATGTCCCTAAGGATGCATGGTCGATGCCAATTGAAAAAAGAAAAACATTTTGCTTTTGCTTTCCTTGTAGTCAATCGAATGGTCTTGGAATTTACAATTTTTGCTGATTGTTGCCACTTCCCAGCTGCAGACCATGAAAACAGGTTCCCATGTGATTCGTGGGGAAAAAAAAATCACATTAAAATTTGTAGTTTGAAACATTATATTACGGTATTAATGTTGTTATCAAAATTTTTTGAAAATTTGAAAAGGCATTGATGTGAAAATATATTTTGATTTTTCCTCTCTCTCTCTCTCTCTCTACTTTTAAGGCGCGATCGCTGCGATGGCGTCGTCCTTTTTTTGCACGTTCACGTGAACCCTGACTTTCATGATGAACTATGGGAAATGATGAAAGAGAGGAGGCAGTGATAGTGAGAGAGAGAGAGAGAATCAAACTATCTTGCCGTGAGAACTGTAAAATATGATTCTGAGCTTTTGAGGTCTGAACAAGTGTTGAATCTGTTGGAGTCGGTCAAGGTTGTTTAGCCCATTTAATGTACGATTTCGAATGTCATCAAGTGAACAATTTAATACGCGCGCGCGTGCACACTCTATATACCGAAGCATTCTTTTAACACAACAACAATAACAATAATTTAATTTATGTTTTAATCTTAAAATTTAAAATCGTATTACAATTGAAAATTTCACCATTTTCTCATATGTATTATATATAAAAGAAATTTTCAAAATTTTCCTTTGTAAAAGTAATAAGAGAAAATTCTTTTCATATCCAGTAAATATAACAAAATAATAAATTTAAAAAGATAATACAAAATAATAATTTTCTTTTACCTTTTTTTGTTTAATTCTTTCAGCATTATATTAGATTCGATTAAATTATAATCGAAACAGATTGGATTATTAACAAAACTTTCATAATACTTATTTTTTTCATATATAAAATTTAAATTTAAAATTTTATTTAAAGATGTTACTGAATATGGTAATTTATTTAATGATTATGTATAGATATCGTAACTTTAAACTCATAAATTTTAATAAAATAAGTTACAAAACTGGAATTATAATTTTAGACCAAATTTTAGACCAGGCATCATTGATATTTCTTTATTGCCGTGGATTTGCACTTTTGCCCCATCAGTTGTGGCCATCCTCAGGCCTATATATGTATCACACAAATGGATCCTTATCAATCACACGTTGGGAGTAATAATTTTCAACGCCTCGCAGAACACACGCATTTAAAATACATACGATTGGTCGCCAACACAGAAAACGACCCTCGTGCCTTTCGGCATGGCATAGGACTACTGTGACTTGCTATTTAAATTTTATCCGATTAATTTGATCTTAAAATCTATTAAGAGATTAATTCCTCTAAATCTCATTTTGTCATTCCTATAATTGAAATTTGAAATTAATAATTAAAAGAATATAATACTCTATCTATTGCTACGTCTATAGAAATTTAGTAATTAGAATCTTATTATAACATAAAAAATCACAACGAAAAAAAAAAATTCTAGTTCAAGTGTTTCAAATCTTTCAATGGAGCCATGTATGACATCACGAGTTGCACTTCATAGACTCTTTTTTAGGTAACTTTTCTCAGAGCAAACGGCTATTGAAGAAGGGCTTTTATAAAGTCTCAATTTCCTATAATTTCGTTTGGCGAGTGGATGACAATTGACAAGAAATGGTTAGGTTAGGTCAATGTGCCCCGCCGAGTAGTTTTTTTTTTTTTTTTTTTTATTGGGTTTCGTGCGCCACCTAATTTTTAAAATTTTACTTCTACTAATCCAGATCGAATCGTTAAAATTCCTCGTGGGGTAGTGTTCTCTCCAACACATTTGCTCTATCCAAAACTTAAATTCAAAACCTGGGATACGATGACTTACCAACAAAACCACCGGCCGAGTAGATATATGATGTTCCAGAATTGGAGCATAGATTACGTATTTTAAAGGAACAAGGCTCTCTCTCTCATCCTTGGCATCTAGACTTTGTGTACATTATTATGATTAAACAATATAGAAGAGATGGCTGAGAGCAATCATTGAAGGGGAGAAGGGAATTAAACATTATAGTATTGACACCAAGGATTCCAAACCGTGTGTTTTTGAAATTATAAATTTAAAGTTATATAAAGGAATAATTTTATATAATTATTAAATAAATTAAAATTTACATATTATTTGTTAAAAAATTTATGGAATGTATTTGTACCAACTATTTGGTTATGCTTGATGGTGACTTCTTTGTCTCTTCAGTTGAAGTGCTGTGGCCTAATCAACTTTCGGTAAACTCAAAAATCGAAATTATTTGTTATTTCAGAAAAAGGGTAATCCGGAAAAGAGATTAATTAGATCTATGAACGAACCAATCCAATAATTCTGGAATTAAACTTTAATTAGATTGAATAAAATTATTATATGAAAAAAATTTATAAATTATTAATAATTGCTAATTTTTTGAAGAAAAATTATAAATTTCTTACCAAGACATTCAAAAAGTTATAAAAACGACATGATAATTACTAATTAGAATGTCTGGTCTTGGCATGAGAAATCCTAACACAGACCCCAAATAATAACTGCCCCACCATAGTAAAAGAATGCTTTTTAACTTTATAGGGTAAATTGAATCATAAATCAAAGAGATGAAAAATGAAAATCGGGAAATATTTATTATTTCTTTTTTTTTCTTAATTTATGATCGATCCTAATTTGAAATTAAAGTTCGCATTTTTGTTTATCGATTAAGAAGAGATTGCAAAGAAAAATCACTAAAATAAATGACTAATGATGTCATCAATTTCAATTGTAAAAACTGAAACAGAGTCTCCTCCGATGAGCAACAACCAAACAGGGGAAGAGAGAAAAATCTGGGTCATAGAACTAGCATCGTTCAATCACGTCCTCCGACGGATCAAATCAACGATCATCAACCGTCCATCATCATCGTCTTCATCCTCGTTGTGTCACCGTTGGATGTTTTCATTTCTTGCTAATCTTAGGCTGCTTCAAGAGCATGTCGCGCAGATCAGCAACGTCGATTTCATCGGTGTGATTCTCGGGTCTGTAATAACCGGTGACCGGATCCGGAACCCAAGGTGACGTCGTCTTGTTGTTCTCTTCTCCCTTCTTGTTCATCATCATTCCACTCCTCAAACTGGCTGCGTTCGAAACTAATCCTTGCGTTGCGGTCGAATATCCTCTCCTGCACATTCCCACACCAAATCTTTGTCTCAGTAAAATTTTAGAAACAGATGAAATGGAAACAACGTTATTGAAACCAAAAACAAAAAAGAGAAAGCAATATTAGATTTCGATTTGATTAATTTTTTTTTATTTACCTGATAGGAGCGATTCCTTCAGCGACGAAAGCAGAGAAAAGCTTCGACGTTGCAGCGAAACGAGCCATCTATTCAGATTTGGAGGTTTCAACGAATTTTACGTTTGAATCAGAAAAAAGTTGCTGCGAAAGTTTAATATTTTTGCGTTTCTCAAAGATCTTTCACAGCGGCCAATGGGGCTTTCCTCTGTTGTCTTCCCCTCTCTCTCTCTGAAACAAACAAGGCTCGTGTTTAGGGTTTTTGAGAGAGAGAAAGTGTGAGGAGGTAGAGAGAGGTTTGTGAAGTATTTATAGACAGAGAGAGGGAAGGAGGCAGGAGAAAGAACGCGTCAACAGAGACTACTAAAGATACGCGAACGCTCTAATGCGAAATGACGGAAGTGTCCCTGGCTTGGCTCTCACAAGTCACAGGAGATGGAACTATGGCGTTTTGGTTCGTCCAATTATTTCTATTAAAATTCGGCGCTAATTTGGGGGGTTTGAGATTGATCGGACGGTCGAGATGAATTTTGCTTTCGTGACATGACAAATCAACAAAATCGCACGTGATAAGGGAGGAGACTCGCGAAAATTCGGCGGAAAGGAGAGAGAGAGGAGGGTAGCTTCCTAGTCGGCAAATGAGAATGATGTCACAGAGCTTCGTTACATCCGGGCCGTCCGATCCATAAACGCCCAAATACAACGAAACGCGGGGGCGATTTTTCTAGTTTAATTAAAAAAAAGTTTTAACAGAAATTTTAAAAAAAAAAATGAAAACTAATGGGGATATTCGAGATGTCACTTAATTGAATTACCCTTTTCTCTTTTGATGTGTAAGACATGAAATTTTTTAAATATTTCAATACCCAGTTTCTTGTAGCAAAAGGAAAAAAAACGAATCCAAGCTATTCCTTTTTTTTTTTTTTGGGGTAAAAGATGAAAAGGATCCAAATCCTAGATTTTACTAACAACTTCAAATTTATCCTTTGTGTAAGGAAAACCAACTTGTGATGAGTTTCTCTATTTGAAACAGGTAAATTGAATTCAAATAATTACCATTTATCCAAAAGAAAGAAAAATATCACGTCCTTCTTCTCCAACTTTCGAATTCCACTATAATAGAAAACAGTAAAATAATATTTTTTAAAAAAATCTAGTATCTGATTATCTAATTAATCTAATTTGAATATTACAAAACTCAATTTAAGGGTTAATTTTTTTATATTTATTTTTTTAATTTTTAAGATTCGAACTCAATATTTTAATTAATGAAATTTAATATTTTGCCACAGATGTTGATTTTAGCAAAATAATATTTTACTCAAAAAAGTGAATATTACATATATTCAAATGATTGATTATTTACTTGACAATCTAAAATTTGTAGAAACTTTAAATTTTGATTAGGCTATTTTAACCTTCTAAATCGAAATTATACTAATTTTCTGATTAAAGTATTAAATAAATACGAGGAATACGTGAAATATAGATAACAATTTAAAAGAAATTGGGGAAAAAAAACATTAAACCACAAAAATTGTATGTGAAGGCGTGTCCTGGTTTTATCAACCAATAATTTGTGGATTCTGGAAGCAACAGGACGCGACCACACGCAAGATTGAAATGAAAGGCACAAGGAAGAAGCAAAGTAAGACAAGAAATTAGTAAATGGCCGAGTCAACAATGCAAATAAGAGAATTCGTTTAATATAAATTTTAATAGAAATTAGAGACGACTCTCTTAATATAAATTTTTTTATTATCAAATTTTAAATTTAAAAATTAATTAAAAAATTTAATATTTCATTTTAATTTTATCTTTTTGTTCTGTCCTCTAATTATATGCTGCGCTATATAAAAAAAAAAAACATTATACTATTTTCTTAAATCAATTTAATTTTTATAAATTTGTGATTTTTTTTTCCTGCGAAAAAGAAAGCGACGAGACTGAGACAGCTACGTGTGCTGGCATTGGCATGACAACATTGAACGAGGTTGAGGTCACAGGCTGGCTAGCTGACTGTCTGGCTGGCCACCTTTTTAACCTTCTCACGCAGCTTTGTACCTTTGCTCATGTTCAAGTAATCTTTGACCCCATACTTTTAATTACGTTGGATTTTGAAATTTCGGGCTCTCTCTGTCACTCTGCTTCTCCTTTTCTATAATTTCTGTTTTATACGTTAATTCAATTTCGTGAGTCTCCTCTTTTAATGCCAGATTTTCAGGTCTACAAGAGTTTTGCCATCGGGGGAATTGAGGGTTTCTCTTTCTTCATAACTACTATTGTATTAAGGAGAAGACTAAGGACAAATATTCCAAGGAATGGTACATGGCTAAAAAGCAAAAAAAGAAAATAATTCTTTTTTTTTTCTTTTTACGCAGCTTGGATTGAACAATTATACTAAATGAATAAAATCTTTTATTAGCTGAATAATCTCTTTAATAAATTATATTTCATAATAAATAATTTTAGGCCATGCAGTAGTATAAATTCTTCAAATAAAGATAATGTTCTGGGTCACCTGAAATTCTTCTTATTATTAGTATGATGAATTTCCAGTTATGATGTAGCATTTCAGAAATATGAACATTGTTATTTTAAACAAAGAGACATATTTTCTATTAATTAATGGAGATCTTAAAGTTTTGAAAATGAAAAAAAATTACTTTACACTATAAGTTTCGAATCAGATTAATCAAAATATAATTTTAAATATTAGTAGTGTATATCAAGAAAAAAAATGGTGATCTTAAAGTATTTTTTATCCATTATCTTGGTATTTTTGCACTTAGTGTCCGGGTTAATGTCACTTTCAATTGTCCAAGTGCCCGAATTGCCCCAAACCGGACCTGTGCCGTGTTGATGACCCTAGCCACTCCAATCAAAAAACCATGGGAGGGAGAGCATTGAGTTGCAGGAAATGATCCTGAAGATCAAATTGCCTTTTTCTGTTTCCCAAAGAGACACAATACAAGCGGCGGGGTACCATGGTTTATTTTTTTTTCTTTTTCACAAATATTTCAATATCGGCCAAAGGAATATTAATTTTTTCAAAAAATTATATATATAATTTTAAAATTTATATTTAAAATACACCCCAAATTAATATATTTTGTCCCTTTCATATGAATTTTAACTTCAAACTAAAGACAAAATAATTTTATAAATTTCAATTTATAATGAATTAAAAATTTTATATCGTGAGTTCTAAAAATTAAATTCTTGCCATTTAGGTTCGGTGGTATGTTGAGATTTGCGGCGCATACTGTATCAAGAAAATACCATGATAGTAGATAGTGACTGGACTAGGGCAAAGACATTCATTGCCCCTTGCTTTCTCCTTCTTCTTCGTCACTGTCAGACTCCATCATGTTAGTGGCCCATAACTAGATTTTCCTATTCTATTTTGGTGGCTTATGTGGGCACTTGTGCCAAGAATGATTAGGAATGAGATCAATCACCTAAATCTAATTTCATTTGTACTTGATTATCACAAATCCTAAGATTTAAAATGATAAATATGATTTAAAAATTTAGTCACCCGTTCAATTCATGTTAAGTTAATTTTTTTTTAAATATATATAAATCTGTTCAAATCCAATTCTATTCATCACTATGAATTATTGGTCTTGTTGTGAATGAGGAGTTATTATTTTCTATATGCAGTTAGCAAGTTTAAACAAATTCAAATGATAAGGTCTTTAATTTGTGGATTGTGAGTCGGATTCCATGCAATATGGCTTATAGGAGGAGACACGAAGAGGGAGAAAACATTGGACAAAGAAAAGAGTCAATTATCCGTCACATTAATATTTTGAATAAGTAATTATTTTATATTATTATAAGACTATAATTCTATAGTTGATTTAATAAAAAAGATGGTAGGTCTATTAATTAAAACTTTTGTTTAAATTTTGAAAATAAAAAAATTATATTAGAAGAATTTATCTTTTAAAAAATATATGATAACAAGTCGAATCAGATTAATTAAATATAATTTTAAATAACGATTAATTATTAAAAGAAGAAAATGGACTACAACAGCTTTTTTGAGCTTTGACCATAATTTTGGGGCACACTAGAATCATATTTTAGTACACAACTGTTGGATTAGAATTGTTTATAAATTGAAATTTTAAGGAAAGATTATAATTGTTAGATTATCATTTTGGGATAAAAATTATATTTCTTTTCAAATTGTTTCCGTTACTCAATAGAAACTCTAATTTCTCAAAAAGAAAACCAATGCTTTTTCCTTTACTTGACCTTGAAAATCCAAATCATGCGATTCGAGTAATTATATGACACGATTAAAGATCTAACTCTTCGAATCCCTTCTTTTTTTTAAAAAAAAGAAATTTCAAGGATAAAACTTAAATTTTCAATTAATAGAATTTAATATATCACTACTAAATTTATAGATTGTTAGTAAACAAATGCTTTTTTATGAACAATATATTTCCATATTCCATTTGTACAAACCTCACTTATTTTGGTCTTGAGATTCCTAAACTTTGTCTTGTATTATCATATGATATTTTCGCAACTTTTTCTTACAATTAAGTTAGAACTCTTATAACTCACTCTCATGCTTTGATTTTATATTCTAATTAATTAAAAATCTTATATCATAATCAAGATAAGATACAGAATATGTAATCAATCAGAATTAAACCAAAAAAAAAAATAATGAAAGTAGGAAGACTCTACTGTTTGAGTTGTTCCTAAGGGACTAATACGGATTAATCTTATTCTCCAATAAATTTGCTTACATATTCACTTCAAATACTTTAGACGGCTGATGGAAGGAGGATATAGTGTAACAGTTGCCTCTAAATTTTTAGAGAAAACTATACAATTTCAAAATTTATAATTTTTAAATGTTCTTACCTTTTGAAATTATAATACAAATTATATTTCGCTCTCCCATTACATATTTCATATTTTTGAGTTCACTCCTCACTTTAAATAAAGTATATATATGTACAAGTTGATCATTTGGACTCTACGTGTATAAGCCTTTTCTTTTTCTCCCATTTTCTAATGTCAAGAAAAAAATATAGGTAAATAATATTTAGCATTTTGAAAACATGCCCACAAAATAAAAAAAAAACATGTATTATGAGATAAGAATTGATTAAAGAGAGAAAATTTTCCTTCCTTTTTGAATTCAATAGCAATAACATTAAGAGATTTCCCTTATTGGCACCGGACTTTTGGAGGGAACGAGTTTATAAGTGAGAAAGAGTTTATAAGTGAGAAAGAGAGAGTGTATGTTTCTAAAGGAATAGTTTAGTAATCATATATATATATTTTTAATCTAATAATTTTAAATTTAAATTTTGATATAACTTATTAAAGAGATATTAAAGAGAGTGTGTGTGAGTGAGAGATGAGTGGTATTTATTATTTTCTATATGCACTCAGCAAGTTTAAACTAATTCAACAGATAAGTTTAAACTACAAGATGCTTTATGAGCTTTGACCATAATTTTGGGATACATTGGAATCATATTTTAGTACACGACTCTTAGATTAGAATTTTCCCTAAAGGAAAGAGCCTTCCTTTTGACTCAGCACTGAGATTGCTCCATCTTGGAATTTTCCCCGAAGGAATGGTATTGGTACATATTCTTCTAAATAGGAAAATTCCACTGAAGAGGTTTCTGTTGACCTCGTGCATTTCATGTTTGTTTCCTTGATTTACCCCTCGTGGGTCATTAATTGAGTATGATGATAAGCACTTTGGTTGAATCCTGAGTACAAGGCAAGTGGGTGGCCAGCAGCTGGATTAGTGGTAGGTCCCTGTGACATCAATTCACTCCTATTTTTATTTATTATGGTGAAGAGGATGCTCCAAGTCCAAACCCATCAATTGACTAGTACTAGATTGGTGTACATCCCATGAACATTGTACTTCTTTTCCAATTGTATCCGTTCCTCAACAGAAGCTCTGGTTTCTCCAAAAGAAAACCAATGCTTTTTTAGGAGCTCCATATTTCCATATTCCATTTGTACAAATCTCTCTCATTTGAGATTCCTAAACTTTATTTTGTATTATGATATGATACTTGATGCTCATTGAAACAATAATTAAATATTGGTATCCCTTTAAATAAAATTTTGAATTTAAATTTTGTATATAACAAAAATAAGTATCGAAAGAAATTTATCCCTTAAAAATCAAATTCAATTTAAACCAAAATTAATCGATTTTAATATAATTACCAGATATACATAATTTATAAAAAAAAATATCCATATAATTTCTTTTTACAATTAAATTAGAACTCTTATAATTCACTCTCATGCTTTGATTTTGTATTCTTATTATCTTAAGTGGTGTTTGATCAACACTGGAATTGAAATCAAAATAAAAAATTTTAGAAGAAATCAGAATCAAATTCTGACTGGTTTAAATTTTAGAATAGATATTATTATCATTTTTTATGTTTGGTTTGTATTTCTTTCAAAATGGGAATAATATAAATATTAATTTTATCATTAATAAAAAATATTTTAAAATTAATTATTTTATTTTTTTAAATTAAAATTATTATATATTTTATTTTATTTTATAAACATTTTAATTAATCAAACATTTTAAAAAATAGAAACAATTTGTATCTATGCCTTCTATTTGTCAGAGGCAGATAGCCTTTGCTTTGTCGGCTCTTCTGCCTCCGGTTCATCTGTAACTTTGCATCGTGCAATAGGAAAATCCTCTTACTTTATAGTCGTTGCATGTAGAAGTACTCGTAAGTGGTGATGACAACAGAGGAAAAAGGAGGATTAGCTTTGAGATGCAAAGTATTTGGATTACCACGGCCAACTTTCACCTTATATTTCTTTTTGTGTTTAACGTTTGTAGCTTGAGGCCCTCCTTGTGTGGAGTATGAGAATGATGCATTGAAGATGAAGTTACCCCATTAGAACTTGACACGAAAGGAAACTGTAATGTTCCATTCTCTTGCTCGCCCATTTTAAAAGCCAAGATCAGCTCTTGCTTTTGCTGAAGCAACACAACACCCACTGGTACTGCAGACCTGTGCAATTCTAGAAGAAGATGGTGGCGATCGGATATCAATTGCAACCGGCGACATTTCACCGGAATCGGTTAATAGATTTCGAGTTAGAGTTAGGGTTTTGAAAGGGTTTTAGCGAGGGTTTCATTTATGGGTAAAAAGAGTGAAACGATTTTTTCTTAAGTTTTATTTGTGAGTTTCCATCCAAACCTATCAATTTATTTTGATTTCACAAAATTCATGTTTTAAGAATTTTATTTCTAAACGTTCATCTTCATTATATTAATCCAAACAATTTATATGAATTCCAAACTCATTCTTGATTTCCATGCTAACATTATATAATTTGAAAATTTATATTTTTAAACATTCTTATTTTTTGAAATTGTAACTTTAAATTCAAATTATATTTCGTTATCCTATTAATGATTTT
Organism: Dillenia turbinata; assembly: GCA_037126225.1. Taxonomy (NCBI): domain Eukaryota; kingdom Viridiplantae; phylum Streptophyta; class Magnoliopsida; order Dilleniales; family Dilleniaceae; genus Dillenia; species Dillenia turbinata. Next base: position 1,706,075 of record JBAMMX010000006.1, read on the forward strand.
TGAGTTCCCTCCTGACTTTACATAACGTATAATTTTCTTTGTACAAGTTGATCGTTTGGACTCTACGTGCATAAGTCTTTTCTTTTTCTCCCATTTTCTAATATCAAGAAAAAAATTATAAGTAAATTATATTTAGCATTTTGAAAACATGCCCACAAAATTTAAAATAAAAAACATGTATAATGAGGTAAAAATTTATTAAAGAGAGAAAATTTTCCTTCCTTTTGAATTCAATAGTGGAAATTTTAAGGGATTTAATTAAACTCCTTTAAGTTGAGTAGTTATTCACTATATCCCCTTAATTAGAGGTCTTAAGTTTGAGCCTGGAAATAAAGAAAAAGAATTTGAGAGAGCAAACCCCTTAATGGGTCCTACAGTACTCGATCCGGATTAATCGGATGAGGTTCGGATACTAGTCGGTGAAAAAAAAAAAAACAACCCTTAAGGATTTCTGTCATTGGCACCTGACTTTTGGAGGGAACAAGTTTACAGGAGAGAGAGAGATTCCCCAATATTCGCTTCACTTTGTAAAACATGAAACCCAAAATACCTTAAATGGGCCTTAAAAATTGGGCTCTTATTTCTTGTGGTCTTCCGCAATCAAAAAGGGTCGGCCCAAAAAAAACCCATTCATTTCCTTTTTTTTTTTTATTTTAAATCACCACTTAGGGCTCGGCCTTGGGCCATTGTGCGGACTCCGCCTGACTGAAAATTACCTTCCACTGCAGATTCTGAAGCTCTCGCCGAAGAAGACGAAGAAAATTGCAGAGAGAGAGAGAGTGTGTGTGTGTGTGTGAGAGAGGGAGAGAGATGAGTACCGGCACCGATATTCCTCCGAATATGACAATTTACATCAATAACCTTAACGAGAAAATCAAACTCGAAGGTACTCTCTCCCTCCCTACCTTTCTTTCTCTCTCTGCTTTTGACCTAGGTTAACATTTCGCGTATCTGTGTTTCAATTTTGTTGGACAGAGTTGAAGAAATCGCTGTTGGCGGTGTTTTCACAGTTCGGTAAAATACTAGAGGTGTTAGCTTTCAAAACCCTAAAACACAAAGGCCAAGCTTGGGTTGTCTTCGAGGATGTCGACTCTGCTTCCAACGCTCTTCGCAAAATGCAAGGCTTTCCCTTCTATGACAAACCCATGGTATCTCTTTATCTTTCTGCTTAGTATTGTTTAATTTGTCTTTAAATAGTTGATCATTATAGGTAATTTAGTCGACTGCTTATTTATTCCCTTGGAATTGAGTGTTCTAGAGTACAGTTGAACTGAAAAATTTTTCATTGAAATGACATCTAGTACTAGAAAATCCCGTATGATTTATGTGTGATTAAGTATCAAATCCGTATTTTAACATAAACTAGAACCCAACATGATTTTCAACCCCTTGAGTTTACAAAAAGTTAGGCCAACCATATTAGATTTCAATGCTACAATCTCTAACAGACATAATGCACATTAAAATCTTTAAGGCTATGTGCTACTGAGCATTGAATCAGCCTCCTTGCAAAAAAATCAAGGGGAAGGCTGCCTTTTGGCACTGGGTACAGCATAGTTTTAGTCTTCTTGATTCTGCACTTTGATGCAAGAGATCCATCTGTGGACTACAAATGAAACCTCATTTAGTGGATTACTTGGATTCAAATGGAATCATAAAATTTTTTTGTCGTGGCTTCTTGTTTCAACCTCCCAAAGTCTTGTGTAAAATATTAGTTTGCTTCAAAAATCTGAACACCAATTTCTGGATGCTATCATTCTCTTCCCCATATTGACTAGCAGATATCATTAAATTTAATTTCGGTTCACACTAGTTTCAGTTTCATGGAAAGGCAGGTTTTTACAATTTTTTTGTACTTCAAATGTGGTCCGTCTCCATTTTGTGGTTTAGTAAATGTTTAATCTTAGGTTTTATGCATATGCTCAAATTAATGGTTTCTCCATTGTTCCTTCCCAAGTTCTCATTTCTTTTATTTATTTATTTATTTTTTCCCTTCTATTATGGGGGCGGGGCAGGGCAGGGCGGGTGTTTGTGTTTAAACTAATCTCTAGCATTACTGTTAAAGTGATTCTAAGCTTTTGAGATTAATTCTTGTTTAGTGTGTATATTGCAATTGGATGATTTGGTGGTTAAAAAATTGTTTTGTAGTTTAAGGAAAACATAATTGGAATTACTTGTGTTACAATCTAGTTTGGTGATGATGAATAAATGTTTTAAATGATTTTGTTCTAATCTTTCATTTTGATTCAAGACACTACGCAAACAAGCTAGTATGGAAACTAATGTACTGAAAATATCTAAATGAAAGGATTTATGTTTCTAGGTTAAAGCATTTGCTCTAAAATAAAGATAAAGTGGGATAAATGTTTTGATACCTTTCTCTGCTCCCAGTGAGGCCATCTTTTGTTGTCCCATGTCTTTTAATCCTTCTCCTTAGGCTTGCATGAATAATTGATGCTTTCCAATAACAATGATGGTTTCTTTTCCTTGTGCAAATTTTCACAAATTTATCTTTTATGAAACTACCTCCAAGGTTGATCTATACTGATTTATTTGCAATTTATTCAGAGAATACAATATGCAAGGACAAAATCAGATATCATAGCAAAGGCTGATGGTACTTTTGTTCCTCGAGAACGAAGAAAGAGACACGATGACAAAGGTGGGGTCTTCAGTAATTTTTCTTTTCTTCTTTCCACTATTGTTGCTTAGTTGCCTCTCTAACCTAGCATATTGCTTGTAGGACAGAACGTTAAGAATATCCTCATTTATAGCTAAAATGACTCCCAGGAGTTCAACTTTCTTCTTTGCAAAGTGCTATTAGTTGTGACTACAATTTTGGTTTTTTTTTTTTTTTTTTTTTCCTCCTCTCTCTCTCCCCTTTGGGTGTATAATTTGCTGCATGGGTTACAATGTTGGCAGCTCTGAACCTGCAAGCAGGTTGAAATTTTGTCACTACTTCTGAGTTTTAGGGTCCATGCTTTAGACTCTGTTATTACCAAAATACAATTTTTTTTCACCTTCCACCAAGCTTTTTTTTGGCTATTACATGAATATTTTCTGCTGCTTTTAGGTTAAGTCTGCTATTTGGCCCATCATCATTTTTTTCTTCGTTTGTCCAGGACCTTTTTTGAAAATCAAATATGACCTAGTTATATCAATTCCCTGATTGTAATATAAGTTTGAGATGTTGATCAGATGTGAAATTGTAATGTAAGAAAAAAGTATGACGAGAAAAAAATGACAATTTTGTTGCTGAATTGCATATCTGAAGGCGTGGATAATGACATTTGATTCTATGATGGACTTGGTTTTCTGTGATGCAGTTGGGAGAAAGAAAAGAGACCAACATGATTCTAATCAAGCTGGAATGGGTCCAAATGCTGCTTATGCTGGTGGCTATGGTGCAGCACCAACTGTAAGCATGTTCTTTGTCTTTTAGATTTACGTCTTGTCTATCCTTGAAATTTCATTATAAGATTATTATTATTACATCTTTGTCTTTGCATCTCAGATAGCTGTTACTTGACTTTATACCCTCTTAACAAAATTGATTTGAGATTTGGAATTCATGTTCTTTTGATATAATGTTTATGCTGGCTTTTGAAAATTATCTGATAATATTGAAGATTGTTAATAATGTAAAAGTTACCAGGAAAGAAGTGCATACCTGGTAAAATCAGCTATGATTCTGGCTCATTGCTTCTTCATTTGCATTCACAATGTTCAGGTCTTCCTTATCAGTTCTCCTAATACTAATTCTTTCTCTCTCTCATCTGCAGCTATCACAATTACCATATGCTGCTGGTGCAAAAGCTGTTCCAGAGGCTCCAGCACCACCAAATAAAATACTGTTTGTTCAGAATCTTCCACATGAGACAATTTCAATGATGCTGCAAATGCTTTTCTGCCAATATCCTGGTTTTAAGGAGGTTAGGATGGTGGAGGCAAAGCCTGGGATTGCCTTTGTTGAGTATGAAAATGAGATGCAGGCAACTGTAGCAATGCAAGGGCTTCAGGGCTTCAAAATAACGCAGCAAAACCCTATGGTCATCACTTATGCGAAGAAGTAAATAGCTGGTAAAGCAATTGGTGCAGTTTTGATGTTTCAGCGGAAGGAATGGCCCCAATCTAAATTGATCTCATCATTTGCTCCTCTCTTGTGGTTATGTTGTCTAATTAAAGAAATCAGATTCAGAGAAGTGGATGATGATTTTCCATGTATCATTGTCATTGAGCTACTGTTACTACTCTCTTCTGTAGTTCTTAGTCTTATGAAGAAAATCAGTCTAAAGAAACTTGAGCTTTGTCAATTTTCCTGTCTACTTACCACTGAATGGGTATGAAGCCTTTTATTTTAAGCTTTGGCAAGTTCATTGTGCTGCTTCCATTTTTATTACCTTTTGCTGGTCTTGTGCCATTGCGTATTACCGCAAATTTGCACATAATTTAGAAATAAGAATGCTGGGAATGCTTATAAGGCAGGCAAATTAGGACAGAGTTGCAACATCACTGGCCTCTTTATTTTTGGCAAAGTACAACGTCAATAGTTTTGTTCTTTACAATTCTATCAAAGCTATGCGTGTAGAAAAATGGAAGCAACAAAAATGAATGTTTTTGTCCCTGAATCAAATTACAGCAGCTTGTTGGATCCCTAAGCCTGCAAATTTACCTCAGGAGTGAACTCAACTATGTAAAATTTGTATAATACATACTTGCAACCATTAAACATTTCTGATAGCGTTAGCAGTGCGTACAAAAGTGACCTAGAAAATTACTGCAGATACAAAAATTTGAACAAATCTTTTTGTTCCACCTCTAAGTGCTTCCTGCATTTTTTTTCCCCGAGAGTATTAAAATCTGCGGTCCGCATTGATTACACTCTCTTAAGCTCCATATTGTGTTTGTCTAATTGGTCCTTCAATTCCTTCCTCCAAGTTTGGATCAGTCTTTCCTGCTTTTTAATAATCTCATCCTTGATCTTCAACTCTTCTTCAATGGCTGCAATCTCCTGAAATGTGATTGTCCACCCAATTGCGATTAATCAATCAAGTTATGAATGGGATTCATGTGCAAAAATAAGTATGGCCTACAGGTTCAATGTTAAAGCTAACCCTAGCAACAAAGAAAAATTTAAAAGCACCAAACCAACCACCTTCAGATCTTCTCCAGCTAACCTTTCCGTTGTACTAAGTGCATCTCTATTCATCTTTCTTTAGAGTTGTGGTCTCTTAGTTATAACAAGCTACCTTTTTGCAAGCCCAACTCATCATAACTTTTGAACTTTCTGTTCTTAATTCAAGGTCAATATATCTTAAGTTGACTGAATTCTTAGTCCAGTTTTCTTTCATATGCCTATTTCCTCACCTCATCATGGCATAGAACATCAAGAAAACAAAATCAATGAAAAAACAGAAGATTGAAGTGATGAACACTTGGGAATTCTTCAGATGTATTTTACACATTAATCGGTAGATCATCAATTTCAAGTCAGATATATGGTAGATGCTAACATCTGCGGACTGATGAAGTGAATATATAGCTGCGGAACCTGTCTGGGTCCATATGTGGTAGCTTGCTTGCAACACTTAAATCTGAATCGGGGATACATGAGATGATCTCACCAAAGTTCGTAGGTGGTTTTAATTTCCCCATTGCCTCTGTGTCTCAAAAGATGTCATTGATGTAAATAGCAGAAAGGATGGGGGGAAAACTACACCGAAGTGGAGGCATCCTAAAAAGTCTAAAACAGAAGGATGAAAGTTAAATAATACTTAGCAAGTGTGGAGACCATATCGTTATAATGGGTACAACAACAACAACAACAACAATTTGAGTCTTAATCCCAACTTATTGGGGTCGGCCATTTGAGAGACAAATATGGAGAAAATAAAAAAAAAAAGAGGATGTTGGTTTAATTTGTGCGGATTTTACTACGCTACTTATTCCTATCCAATACCAAAACCCTTAATTATCATATTTTTATGAATAAATTGCATCCAAATTTTCAGCGATTTATCTCTACGTTTTATTAAATTTTTTATATTTAAGTTCTCGATCCTCCTAACCAGCACGTCTTTGGATTTTCTTTGCACATGCCCAAATCACCTCGACACTCTCGCATCTTATCTACAATTGAACTAACTGCCAACTTATTACGAATTTCTTCGTTTCTAACTCTATCTCTTCTAGTTTTGCCACACATCCACCTAAACATTCTCATTTCTGCTACAATCATTTTTTGTTCCTATTGTTGTTTAATACTTCAACACTCAGTGCCACCACTTAAACAAGAGGATATTGTTATAGAAGGTAAGTCGGATAAATTGTTTCCAAGAAGTCTTCCCATTCCTTCCCAACCTTAAATAAATCCAATACACATCAAAGTTGCAAAAGGGTCCATCTAAATGCTTCATGGGATCAGTCAAAAAGAGGTGTGACCAAGATAACATAACACAATTTCTAAGATATTGTTCTGTCCACAAATGAATATTTCCACCATTCTCACCTTAAGAAAAAAGATTTCACATCATTTGACATTGCCAAAAAGATAGTTAATAAGTGCAGACAATAACACATAGGAAATATAGCAAGCCATTGTTTGCAGAATTTCAAGTATTCTTTTTTGTGTGATCCACAAATATTCACCATATTTTCTTCGTTCAGCAAGATTCTTATTTTCATCTTCATCTTAATTGAGAAGCTCATTTTACTCATGTTCCAGATGCAAAAAGGTGCACTCAAAAAAAAAAAAAAAAAAAAATTCCACAATTATAATCCCAAATTGCTTGATTTTCTATATTAATTACAACTGGAATCTCCAACACTTCAAATTTAAACCCTAGGGTTGGTCAATACAAACTGAACCCTCAGGCCACTTGTATTCCATACAAGAACTTATGAACTTAGATTTAAACAACAGAAAAAGAAAAGGCAATGGTCAAAATTCGATAGCTTTCCCTTCATTGTTTTTTAACCCTTCATTCAGCTCCTCATGTGAAATAAAGGCAGCACATTAGATGTAGGGCATCTAAAATTAAGCTCCTAGAATTCCCAATCGTTAAAGGGTTGTTGCCTGGGTAAGATACGTATGCATAATGAAGGAAACAAGTGGGGGGAGGGGGGAAAAGGAAGAAGAAGAAGAAGAAGAAGAAGAAGAAGAAAAGAAACAAGGGGGTTTTGACTGACTTTGATGAGAAGAGTGAGGGGAACGGTCTATCGCTTGAAGCTCTCTGGCAGGCAAGCAGGGAAGTAAAGCAGCTTCTAATGCCATCACATATCCTATAATGTCTTCTCTTGTTGTTCCTGTTGTCTGTCCCTGTTGATCCATTTGCTGCTGTTGATCTCCCATTCTCAGTCTTTCTGTCTGTCTCCCTCAATTAACCAAGCCTAAATCGACAGTCAAAACCCTAACAAAAAAGTTCAAGTAAATGCAATAACGTCAAACAAAATTGCAATCATAAAACCTATAATTCAAGACAAACAACAATTAGGATTAACAAATGAGGGCTTAGAGCAACTATTGAAAAAAAAAAAAAAAGAATTCAAAAAGATTATACAACCAAGTCTACACCAACAACCTAAAGAAACGTCAAACCTCCTAAACCCTAAAATTTAAGTCTAAACCAACATACCAACAATTAAAAAACTCTGCAAAAAATGCCCACAATGTCGTCAAACCAAAATTGCAATCATAAACCCTAAAAATTCAAGATTCTAAAGTGAGGGAAAATTGGGAGAGAGAATTAGAAATGTAGACTTTAGAAAGTTGGATTTTGGGAGAATACTCTTCGTAGGAATCTGAGTTTAGATTACGTGGAAAATGAAAGTGTTGGATTTAATGTTTCTAACCGGAGCCCCCTGGTGCTCGGAATTGATTGTGATTATTATTATTTTTTTTATTATTATTATTATTTTTTTGGGAAGAACTGTTAAGAAATGAATTCTTTGCCACGTATTTTTTCAATATCAAAGTTTAAATTTAAAAATTTAAATAAAAAAATTTAGGCATATGTAATCTCATCGACCTAACTCAAATTGAACGACGATCGAAAACTTAATTAAAAAAATTTAATATATATTATGAAGCTAATTTGAAAATAAGAATTTATCCTAACAATTTTAAATTGAATTAATTATCAAATCTATTAAAAAAAAATATATTTTTTATTATCAAAATTTAAATTTAAAAATTTAATTAAGAAAACTATGTAATTTTATCCATCTAAGTGGAATTTGAGAACTTAGTGTCCATTTAACAAAACTTTTTTTTTAATTTTTCTTCTCTTTATAAAAAAAAAAACTTTATTAAACGATTTTTTTTCCCATTAAAAAGTAACTTAATTTTTATAATAAAAATTTTAAAAGTGGATTTTAAGTAAAACTTTATAGGATGAGCTTTTATTTCTCATTTTTTTTAAATCTAATTTTTTTTATTTTTTTATTCTGTTTATATTTCCATTTAAAATATATGAAATTTCAAATATGTTCATATCATAAATTCATTTACTTTCATGTCCTCTCTTTTTCTTTCATGTCCTCTCTTTTTCTTTAATTTTTATATTTAATTTTTAATTTTATTTAAAAATTATGAAATAAGTTTGTTTTTAAAAATTAAATTACCAAACAATTTTTAATTTTATTTTAAAAACTCTTAATTTTTACTTCTCTTTATAAGGAGAAGAAAAATAAAAAATAAGTTATGTCAAACGGACACTTAGTCTCAATAACAAAATGTATTAGCTCAATATCTCCAAGGAGACAATTCAATGGCAATAACTCTCTCCCTCGACCCTATAATTTAGGGTTTGATTTCTGTTGTAACAAAAAAATATATCAACTCGATTGATCTAGTGAGAAGACACTAAATTCTTTAATTAAGATTTGATCTCGAATTTTAAAAATAGAATTACGTTGGGAGAGGTTTCCTTAAAGTCCAAAAAGGGTCAGACAGTAAATTAGTCTGGTTAGTTAAAGTATGATTTCAGATATTGGTCGGTAAAACACAAATATAAATATATATATATATATATATATATAAGAAAGAGATAGAAAATTGGAGAGAAAGACCTTGAAAAGATGGAGATCGATCGAGTCTCCGGAGGAGATTCGAAAAATATAGCGGAGGAGGAGGACCATCTTCAAAGGAGTATAAAAAAGGCAAAAGCAGAGGGAGGGAACATTTGTCGGGAGACGAAACCTTCCTTTGAGGAGATGTTGGTAGGCCAATGTAGCAAAGGTCTGGTTTCAGAGGCAATAGGCGATGATGGTTCTGATTCAGATGAAGAGTATTTAGTGGAAGAGGAAATAGATAACCCCGCTATGACCTTGGGTTTGCCTGAAGTCTAAGTGACTAACGCAACCTTGAAGGACCTTTGGAAGCCGTGGCGGAAAACCCTGATCATTAAGCTCCTGGGCAAAGATATAGGTTATCAATTAATATTTTTGAAGATTAACCACATGTGAAGACCAGAGGGACATCTAGAGTTACTTGATTTAGGAGAGGGGTTCTTCCTAGTCAAATTCTCTAGTAGAGAGGACTATGAGCATGCTTTAGTGGATGGGCTTAGCTCATTCATGACCATTATCTTAATATAAAAAAATGGAGATCGTGGTTTATGCTAGAAGAGGAAAAAAATTAAGTCCACTGTAGTTTGGTTTCGACTCCTGCATCTGCCCATTGAATTTTTTAATGAAGATATTTTATTCGAGATAGGCAAAGTAGTGGGTAAGCCCATTAAAATTGACACCAATACAACCAACGCTTTGAGGGGCAAATATGCTAGAATATGCGTAGAGATTGACCTCGAGAAAGCTTTGGTGTCGAAGATCAGAATTAGAAAAAGGGATCAACGTATTGAATGCGAGGGCTTACATGTTATTTGCTTCGGATGTGGCAAGGTAGGACACCAAATGGAGGACTGCAAGGATCGAGACATTAAGTTTGGGGACATATAGAGTTGAGGGATCAATCAACGCAACCATGGAAACCCTAGATGGTGGAAAGCCAGTCACCGCGGAGTACGCGGCAACGAAAGACGATGGACTTGGGCCATGGATGGTGGTCCAAAGAAGACAAAAATTGAAAAAAAATGGAAGTCTTAGGGGAAAGGGCAAGAAAGAGACCACGCATTTGAACCGTTTCACCAATTTGGGGGAAGTCAACGATATGTTGTTAGAGGAGAAGCTGGGGAAGAGGACAACAATACCGGACCTGTGACCCTATGGACTTCGGCTTCTCAAAGGAAAAGTACAATAGGGGTGACAAATAGAATGGATGCAAGTAAAAGAGAATGCACAGATAATAAAAGGGGTAAGATGAAGGGTTTGAAGCTTCCCGAGGAAGCTTCTCCAAAAGGTAGGGTTGACAGTGGCCTTAGTTTGAGGAATCGAACCTTGGTTAAGAGGACGGATGTCATAGGGGAGAGGAGTATAATCTATGGGTTGGACCCTAGAAAAAATGGGCCTAGTGGGGGTGGCAAGCCAAATGTATTAGACATGAGGTTAAATGGAGCAGCCCATGTTAGTATTGCTAGGGAGGATAGTGGGAATAGGGAAGCCCTATGGAGTTATGGTCCATCTGTAGAGGCCCAGCTAGTTGCAAGTATAGCAAATATGGCCTTTGATCCAAGTGAGGAACTCAGGTCCTAGGGTGTTTTAAACCAAACGGTCACCCCAGAGATAGGGGTGGGATAGTGTATTGAGCAAATGTTGAGCATGGCTTCAAATGTAAACGAGGCGAGAAGAGTGCGAAATGACGTAGATGAGATGAGAGGGGAGGAAATAGAAGTTTAATTAGAGTTTTGTTTTCTCTCTTCTTTCTTACCTCTTTTTGTTATCAATGAACATTAAAATAAACACATGGAATTGTAGGGGCATGGGGAGCGCCAGTTTTAGAAGGGTCTGTAAGGAGTTGTTCTATAGGGAATGTTCGGATATTTTCTGCTGCTTAGAAACTAAAGCAAGGAATAATCGCTTTTCGAGACTCATGAGGAGCTGTGGCCTAGATACGAAGTTTGTTGTCCTAGCAGAAGGGTTCAGAGGTGGTTTGTGGTTAAATTGGAATTCAAGCAAAGTCAATGTTAGTGTGGTGAAGCACACAAGTCAATTTATTTATTATAAAATCAGGGGCGTTCGTAGAAGCTGGTTGTCACGCCCCGATCCTCGGATCGACCACGCGACAGCCGCCGCGAAATCTCGGTATACGGGCAGAACCTCCCCATATACCGGGACTCCGCAAGGCTACAAAGACAGCAAGACAACAATTCTTTCTACACCAATCATATAAAAACAGAAAACATCACATAACAAACACATGCAAGGACTCATCCGGTCCATCCCTGTACACACGAGCACACATCGGGGAGAGGGAACCTGTACATGCGCATTTACACATCAACACACAATCGGGGAGAGGGAACTTGTGCATGCACGACACACAATATGGCCATCCAAGCCATTTCAAAATTCGAATAAAGTCCAAATGTCCCATTTATACAATAAGTTTTTACCAAAAATGGAAGAAGGGAAAATAAACAACAAACCACGTAAGGATTCTATCAATACTTGTTCCTATACAGGAAACAAGTATCAATTAAATCCGTACCAAAATAATTGTACAAGTCTTCCTTTCCATGGAATTCAGTTCAAACCAAAATGACTATACATCTCTATGTATACCTACAAAAGCCAATTGGTAGGCCCTCCCCAAGCTCCAATCTCCGTCACAAATCTAATCTTCCTCAGAAAAATGTTAAAGAGTGGGGTGAGTATTATAAATACCCAGTGAGTGGAGTGCAATGGCATGATTGTGTAATAAATAAGGGGTGAAAGTGGGGAATGTCAAAGCATACTTCAAACATCATTTTCCATATCCAAACATTTCGGTAATTCAACATCATTTATAAAATATGCATCCATGTCAAGCATTCATTCAAATATTCCTTTAGAAAATCACAAGGGTCCCATCGAAAACACTTCCTTCTTGCGTTTGGCCGAACCAAGACGGAAGCCCGCCAAGGGGTTTTCCATTTCAGTTTTTCAAAACTACCCCCTTCCTTAGCGTTGGCTCGGACCTCCCGGGGTGCAGCCGGATAGTCCGACGTGGCGGAGCAGAGGGCCGCATACCTCTCTCGCATATAACCCAAACCCACGTCACCCCGTCGGTCGCTCCGTGGGGGGTATGACTATAGTCATCTAGCTGCACCTTTCATTTCACAATCATTGATTCACAATACCACAATTTCGCAATCATCCAAATTCCAATCCATGTGCCACATTTTATCAATTCAATCGAAATTCATGCTACAAGCATTTACCATTCAAGAAGTCAAAACAGACGGCACAAGTTCATGTAAAATCACATAGGATGCATTCATACTTCAAATTCTCATTTTAGACATCCCACAATCACAAATAATTTCATAAAATCATATGAAAATCATTTCAAATCATTTATCAAAGAATTTAAAGACATTTTGCTTATTTACTACACAACGATCCGTCCACTCACCTCTAGAGAGGGTGCTCACTCTCTATTTCCAAAATCAACACAAAACGACTCTTCTCGAGTCTCCAAAGGTCAACCTAGACCAATCAAGACGAATAAATATCAATTCAAGCTCTATTAAAGGGTGTTCAAATTCCCCTTTTATTTACAATAGCCTTTACTTGCATAATTACGTTCCAATACTGCCGTTTCCTCAAACTAGTATCATTTCAAATCACCGACGACTTTACATTTCCAATATTCCTCAATTTTATCAATTTCTCCCGAATTTACATAATCCTAATTTAATTCACGCCAATTTCAATTCAATTCCCAAGAAAAACTACGTAATTCAATCAAATAAAACTCTAATACTATCAACGACATTTTAACATGCTTAGCATCCAATTTACATCAAATTCTAGACCTAACTTCCATCATTTCATACAAACTTTCAAGAATAACGTATTTCCTACGGATCTAGCATATTTTTAGAATATATCCACACTTATTCTCAACCTAAATTAGACAAATAATTTGAGTATTGAAGGGATTGAAAATCCCTCACCTAGCATTTTCTTGCAGTTCGAAATCCTCGCTCTAATGTCCTCTCAGTCCGTTCTCAGACCTGCAAAGCTCCCAAATCGAAGTTAATTTCGGTAAAACCAAGCTTATTACCACAAAATTTCAAAACCTTAAAGCTAGGGTTAGGACCGATCCTACCTTTGCAGTGAAAGTGGGTTACAGTGATGTCTCTTGACAGAGGACAGGGGCCGTGCAAGCGTGCGAGCAAGCAGAGGAGAGGGAGAGCAAGAGCCTTGCTGTCGCGCGCACGGGAAGGAGACGAAGAATCGCCCGCTTGTGCGTGGAAGAGAGCGGCGTGATAAGGCCGAGAGAGATGGTTCGGGACGAGGGTGGCGATCGATGGAGAGTGAGATCGAGATGGCGAACGGTGAATCGCGAAGGGAGAGAGAGTGCAGAGACTGGAAATAGAGAGAGAAATGGAGAGTGAGTAGAGGGAGAGAGGCGAGGTAGTTCACGGTGGGTGAGGGTGGCGCGCCGGAGGACAATCGTAGAGAGGGGGAGAGTGACGAAAGAGAGTCGCCCGGGAGAGAGAGAGGAGGGGGTGAGGGAGTGAGCGATTGGGCTTTCGGCCCTAATCGATTTGGGAAACGGTGCTGCGTTTCACCCGAAACGCAGCATCTCCACTCTCTCTCTCTCTCTCCCCCTTTTTTTTTTTTTTTTATACCATAATATAATTAAATAACTAAACAATATATATATATACAAAGTCAACATTTTTCTACTTTCTTATAGAAATATTTCCAAAATCTTGAACATCAAGTTTCGGTATTACAACTCTTAACCCCTAAAAACAAATTTCGTCCTCGAAATTTCAAAATACAACTCATATATCAAACAATGCGGATGTTGCTTCCGCATTAGTTCTTCGGTTTCCCAAGTCCGTTTCTTCGACTTGATTGTTTTTCCAGAGCACTTTACCATAGGAATGCCTTATTCCTCAACCGTTTGAGCGGGTCTATCTACTATCCGCACGAGGTTGCACTTTGAAACTCAAGTCTTCTTTCAGTTCTATTGGAGGAACTTCCAATACGTGCGAAGGATCCGGCAAATACTTTTTCAACATCGAAACGTGAAAGACATCATGGATCCTTTGCAATTCTGACGGCAATTCTAGTCGGTATGCTACCATTCCAATTCTTTCCAGAATCTTGAAGGGTCCAATATAACGAGGGTTTAGTTTTCCTCGTTTCGAAATCGAACTATACCCTTCCAAGGAGATATTTTCAAGAATACCATATCTCCCACTTCGAATTCCAAGGGCCTTCTCCTTTTTGTCGGCGTAGCTCTTTTTGCCGATCTTGAGCAGCCTTCATTCTTTCCCGAATTAGCTTCACCTTTTCCTTGGTAGTTTCGATCAATTCTATACTTTCAATCTTCCGTTCTCCAACTTCATCCCAACAAAGTGGAGTTCGACATTTCCTTCCGTAGAGAGCTTCATAGGGAGGCATCCCAATACTAGCTTGGTAGCCGTTGTTGTATGCAAATTCAATCAGCGAGAGATGCCTATCCCAACTCCCATAGGAAATCCATAACACACGCTCTCAACATATCTTCCAATGTTTGAATTGTACGTTCAGATTGCCCATCGGTTTGCGGATGAAAAGCAGGCTTGAACTTCAACTTGGTACCCAAGGCCTCTTGCAACTTAGGCCAGATCCGGATGTGAATCGGGGATCTCGATCTGATACAATCGATACCCGGAACCCCGTGAAGTCGGACAATCTCATCAAGGTACAACCTTGCTAACCTCTCCAAGGAATAAGTATTCGGACCCGGGAGGAAATGTGCCGATTTTGTGAGTCTGTCCACTATCACCCAAATGGAATCATGACGACTCGAGTACGTGGCAATCCTACCACGAAATCCATAGTAATATGCTCCCATTTCCATTCGGTATAGGCAATGGTTGAAGCGTTCGGCTGGTTTTTGATGCTCGGCTTTTATTTGTTGACAAACCAGACATCTTGCCACAAATTCAGCTATTTCCCGCTTCAAACCCGACCACCAATAAGTTTCTTTGATGGTTCTGTACATTTTTGTGCTTCCGGGATGCATAGCATAAGCCGAAGAGTGTGCTTCTTCTAGAATAGCCTTTCGAAGCCCATCATCTTTGGGAACACAAATCCGTTTCCCATACATGATTGTACCATCCTCCCGAACATGAAAATCATTAGTTTCACCCTTGCGAACTTTTTCCACAATTTGCTTTAACTCTTCATCGGTGGTTTGGAGTTCTTTAATACGATCCACCAAAGTTGGTCGAACTTCAAATTTCGCCAATAACGCACCCGTCATCACAAGAAATTTCGGCACCAAGAGCACGAAATGCCACCGGGCATGAGAGGTAAGAGTCTCCCTGAATTAGAGAAGAAGATGAAGACTTGCGGCTTAAAGCATCCGCAACTACATTCGCCTTGCCCGGGTGATAATCAATCACCAAATCATAGTCTTTGATCAGCTCTAACCATCTTCTTTGCCTCAAATTGAGCTCCTTCGGGTGGCGGTACTTGAGGCTCTTGTGGTCGGTGAAGACTCTGCAAGTGGTTCCGTATAAATAATGACGCCAAATCTTTAATGCAAATACGATTGCAGCCAATTCTAGATCATGGGTAGGATAATTCAACTCATGCTTCTTTAACTGTCGAGAAGCGTAGGCGATAACTCTGCCGCCTTGCATCAAGACGCCTCCTAATCCCTGTTTACTTGCATCGCTGTAGACAACATAATCAACATCGGTGGTAGGAAGAGCAAGTATGGGAGTCGATGTCTCCTTTTGAGTTCTTGAAAACTCTGCTCACATTTGTCCGTCCATTCAAACTTAATTCCCTTTCGCGTCAAGCCAGACAACGGAAAACCGTCTACGAACCTTCGATAGTAACCCGCCAATCCAAGAAAGCTTCTCACCTCGGTGACGTTCTTGGGTTGTTCCCATTTCAGAATTGCCTCAACTTTCTTCGGATCAACAAATATCCCTTCTCCGGATACTACATGTCCCAAGAAACCAATTTCCTTCAACCAAAATTCACATTTTGAAAACTTAGCATACAATTGCTTGTCTCTGAGAGTCCCGTAGCACAATCCGAAGATGATCTGAATGCTCTTCATCATTTTTGGAATACACAAGAATGTCGTCAATGAAAACAATGACGAACTTATCGAGATAGGAGTGGAAAACTCGATTCATAAGGTCCATGAAAGTGCCGGAGCATTCGTCAAGCCGAAAGGCATCACCAAGAATTCATAATGCCCGTACCGGTGTCCTAAACGCAGTTTTGGGGACATCATCTTCCTTTATCCGCAATCGGTGATAACCGGACCTCAAATCGATCTTGGAGAAGACACTCGCCCCTTGGAGTTGGTCAAACAAGTCATCAATTCTCGGCAAAGGATACTTGTTCTTGATGGTCACCTTATTTAATTGTCGGTAATCGATACACAATCGAAGAGTGCCATCTTTCTTCTTCACAAAGAGAACCGGAGCACCCCAAGGTGAAATGCTCGGTCGGATGAATCCTTTATCCAACAATTCTTGGAGTTGGACCTTGAACTCTTTCGGTTCAGCCGGTGCCATTCGATAAGGAGTAGTAGAAACGGTGCCGTGCCGGGAATAAGATCTATAGCGAAGTCAAATTCCCGAATCGGTGGTAACCCCGGGTAACTCTTCCAGGAAAGACGTCCGAAACTCATTCACCACGGGGACGTTGCTCGATCAAGGCTTTCCGCCGTAGTATCAATGATATGAGCCAAATATGCTTCGCAGCCCTTATGCACCAATCTCCGGTGCTTCAAGAGCCGAAATCACGCATTCGGCAATACCCGCCGTTCACCGGTGAATATAAGAAAGGGATGTCCTGGCCTTCGGAATTCCACTTCCTTAGTGAAGCAATTAACGGAAGCTCCGGTGAAGATATAGCCAATCCATGCCCAAAATAGCATCGAAATCTTTCATTTCCAACGGAATCAAATCCGCCTCAAGAGCTACTTCACCGATTTTCACTTCACAAGACTTGTACACAGTGTCTCTAATCAAGTGCTCTCCCAAAGGTGTAATAATCAATAACTCTTCAACAAGTGGGACTAGAGGCCTATTAGAATGCTTGGCAAACCCCGAACTCACAAAGGAATGATTAGACCCAGTATCTATGAGTACATGTGCATCAACATCAAAGACCTTCATCGTACCTATAGTATAAACCACAAACAATATTGTATCACCCACATTCTTTGAACTATAATCACAAACCATCAAATCCAAATCATAAACCATTAATATCACATTTTCAATTTCAAAGCTTAAAATTTAATAGAAAGTACCTGTGACTACATCGGGATTGACCTGGGCCTCTTCGTTTGTCATGGCATAGATTCGGGTCTGAGTCCTAGGCCCGAGGGCGGTGAGTGGGGGCTGCAACAGTATTACTTCCGGTGGCCGTCCTCTGTGCATTACTAGTGGAAGGTGTAGGAACGATCGCCGGATTTCTTCTAAAACCACCCGAGGGAGCTCGGACTTGCCTACTCCCTTGTCCTTCTACAAACAACTCCGGACAAGAGTGCCTAAGGTGACCTTCCTTGCCACAGTGGTAACACCTCTTGGGTCCCCCGCACGGACCCGAATGATGCCTCTTGCAATTCGGGCAAACTCCTCCCCTCCGCCACCCCTGTACCCTACTCCCATATCCACAGATCTGCTGGGAGCACTTGGTCTAAAAGTAGATCGGCTTTGAGGAAAGCCAACTGACCCCGAAAAGGATCCACCACTATAATAAGAGCCGGTGCCTCGACTCTTCTTGAAGCCTTGACCTGGATTGGAGCTACTAGGCCTCTTCCCTTTCCCCTGAGGTTCCCTGACTTTGTTCCTCTCCATCACCATCATCTCGGCCCTCAAGGCCATGTCTAGAATGTCTTGGAATGTATGCCCTCTGGTGATAGGCATTTTCTCCCTAATGTTCAAGTTTAGCCCTGATTCAAATTTCGAACTAATGGAGTTCTCGGAATTCACAAACTCCGGGACATAGGTAGCAAGCTCTCTCAGTTCTGTCTCATATTCAGACACGGTCTTACTCCCTTGAGACAGTTTGAAAAACTCTTCTCTTTTCCGATCTTGGTAGAATCGGGTGAAGTATTTTTCCTCAAAAGCTTTGAGGAAATCTGTCCAGGTAAGAGCAATAGGAGTCCTTCCCTTCACATTCTCCCACCAAGTCCTCGCACTTTTATCCAAGAGCTTCACCGCCACCCATAACTTCCTCTCATCACTTAATCCCATGTCGGTGACGGTTTCTTGGATTCGGCCAATCCATTCCTTGGCCACAGAAGCATCAGAAGAACCCGAAAAGGTCTCACACCCCAATTGTCTCGCCTCCTTTATCAACTTGGACAGCTCTACTTTGGGGCGATCGACTGCTGTAGCAACCGGAGGAGAAGGTGCTAGGGGGTGCTAGAAGTAGTAACCGGCACTGAAGTAGGAGCCGGTGGAGCTGCAGTCGGCCGTGGAGCTTGGTACTGCGCTCCAAAGGTGGTCCACCACTCCACTACTTGTTGTAGAGCGGTGACAGGAGGAGCAGAAACCCCGGTGGGAGGAGCCGGGTGCGCAGACACCGAGGAGGAAGAGCATGCGAGACGACTCATCCTCGTGCTCCGGTGGAGGAATCTCGTTCACGTTCCTCATTCTCTTTCGGGGAGGCATAGTGCTACAAGACAACAAGGATATGATAAATTCAAAGGGTTAAGCAAAATCAATAGTTAACCCCCTAAAAGAACATTCCCAATTTCCTAGGAAATCCATAGAAGACTTGTACATTCCCAAGGACACATTTTTCAAAAACCAAACACTTCAAAATCTTTAGAAACTTTCGGGACATTTGGAAATATTTGAAATCATTCCAAAATCATCAAACTTTTAAAATCGTGAACCTAAGCTCTGATACCACTAAAGCTGTCACGCCCCGATCCTCGGATCGACCACGCGACAAAAGGGCGCCGCGGGAATCTCGGTATACGGGCAGGAGACCTCCCCATATACCGGGACTCCAAAGGCTACAAAGACAGCAAGACAACAATTCTTTCTACACCAATCATATAAAAACAGAAAACATCACATAACAAACACATGCAAGGACTCATCCGGTCCATCCCTGTACACACGAGCACACATCGGGGAGAGGGAACCTGTACATGCGCATTTACACATCAACACACAATCGGGGAGAGGGAACTTGTGCATGCACGACACACAATATGGCCATCCAAGCCATTTCAAAATTCGAATAAAGTCCAAATGTCCCATTTATACAATAAGTTTTTACCAAAAATGGAAGAAGGGAAAATAAACAACAAACCACGTAAGGATTCTATCAATACTTGTTCCTATACGGAAACAAGTATCAATTAAATCCGTACCAAAATAATTGTACAAGTCTTCCTTTCCATGGAATTCGGTTCAAACCAAAATGACTATACATCTCTATGTATACCTACAAAAGCCATTTGGTAGGCCCCTCCCCAAGCTCCAATCTCTGTCACAAATCTAATCTTCCTCTGAAAAAATGTTAAAGAGTGGGGTGAGTATTATAAATACCCGGTGAGTGGAGTGCAATGGCATGATTGTGTAATAAATAAGGGGTGAAAGTGGGGAATGTCAAAGCATACTTCAAACATCATTTTCCATATCCAAACATTTCAGTAATTCAACATCATTTATAAAATATGCATCCATGTCAAGCATTCATTCAAATATTCCTTTAGAAAATCACAAGGGTCCCATCGAAAACACTTCCTTCTTGCGTTTGGCCGAACCAAGACGGAAGCCCGCCAAGGGGTTTTCCATTTCAGCTTTTCAAAACTACCCCCCTTCCTTAGCGTTGGCTCGGACCTCCCCGGGTGCGGAGCCCCAGGATAGTCCGACGTGGCGCGAGAGGCCGCATACCTCTCGCATATAACCCAAACCCACGTCACCCCGTCGGGTCGCTCCGTGGGGGGTATGACTATAGTCATCTGCGGCACCTTTCATTTCACAATCATTGATTCACAATACCACAATTTCGCAATCATCCAAATTCCAATCCATGTGCCACATTTTATCAATTCAATCTGAAATTCATGCTACAAGCATTTACCATTCAAGAAGTCAAAACAGACGGCACAAGTTCATGTAAAATCACATAGGATGCATTCATACTTCAAATTCTCATTTTAGACATCCCACAATCACAAATAATTTCATAAAATCATATGAAAATCATTTCAAATCATTTATCAAAGAATTTAAAGACATTTTGCTTATTTACTACACAACGATCCGTCCACTCACCTCTAGAGAGGGTGCTCACTCTCTATTTCCAAAATCAACACAAAACGACTCTTCTCGAGTCTCCAAAGGTCAACCTAGACCAATCAAGACGAATAAATATCAATTCAAGCTCTATTAAAGGGTGTTCAAATTCTCCTTTTATTTACAATAGCCTTTACTTGCATAATTACGTTCCAATACTGCCGTTTCCTCAAACTAGTATCATTTCAAATCACCGACGACTTTACATTTCCAATATTCCTCAATTTTATCAATTTCTCCCGAATTTACATAATCCTAATTTAATTCACGCCAATTTCAATTCAATTCCCAAGAAAAACTACGTAATTCAATCAAATAAAACTCTAATACTATCAACGACATTTTAACATGCTTCGCAGTCCAATTTACATCAAATTCTAGACCTAACTTCCATCATTTCATACAAACTTTCAAGAATAACGTATTTCCTACGGATCTAGCATATTTTTAGAATATATCCACACTTATTCTCAACCTAAATTAGACAAATAATTTGAGTATTGAAGGGATTGAAAATCCCTCACCTAGCATTTTCTTGCAGTTCGAAATCCTCGCTCTAATGTCCTCTCAGTCCGTTCTCAGACACCCAAAGCTCCCAAATCGAAGTTAATTTCGGTAAAAATCTAAGCTTATTACCACAAAATTTCAAAACCTTAAAGCTAGGGTTAGGACCGATCCTACCTTTGCAGTGAAAGTGGGTTACAGTGATGTCTCTTGACAGAGGACAGGGGCCGTGCAAGCGTGCGAGCAAGCAGAGGAGAGGGAGAGCAAGAGCCTTGCTGTCGCGCGCACGGGAAGGAGACGAAGAATCGCCCGCTTGTGCGTGGAAGAGAGCGACTGTGATAGACCGAGAGAGATGGTTCGGGACAGAGGTGGCGATCGATGGAGAGTGAGATCGAGATGGCGAACGGTGAATCGCGAAGGGAGAGAGTGCGAGAACCCGGAAATAGAGAGAAATGGAGAGTGAGTAGAGGGAGAGAGGCGAGGTAGTTCACGGTGGGTGAGGGTGGCGCGCCGGAGGACAATCGTAGAGAGAGGGAGAGTGACGAACAGAGAGTCGCCAGCGGGAGAGAGAGGGAGCGGGGGGTGAGGGAGTGAGCGATTAGGGCTTTCAGCCCTAATCGATTTGGGAACAGCGGGGTGCTGCGTTTCACCCCGAAACGCAGCATCTCCACTCTCTCTCTCTCTCTCTCTTTTTTTTTTTTTTTTTTTTTTTTTTATTCCATAATATAATTAAATAACTAAACAATATATATATATACAAAGTCAACATTTTTCTACTTTCTTATA
The DNA here is from genome assembly GCA_037126225.1 of Dillenia turbinata. NCBI lineage: Eukaryota > Viridiplantae > Streptophyta > Magnoliopsida > Dilleniales > Dilleniaceae > Dillenia > Dillenia turbinata. Next base: position 1,727,764 of record JBAMMX010000006.1, read on the forward strand.
GAAATATTTCCAAAATACTGAACATCAAGTTTCCGGTATTACACTGGTACCTGACTTGTGTTTATTGCCAACCCTATCTTAGAGCGAAAGAAGAGTTTAAGAGGGAGCTCACCTCCATTGCAGATGGCATGATTAACCCTTGGGTAGTGATGGATGATTTTAATGATATCGTGGATTCAAGTGAAACCAGTGGGATTTCTAATTCCACTTGGAAGAGGGGTCAAAGGTTCAGGAGCTGGTGAAAAAGTTGTAATCTGTTAGACTTGAAGGCAGGAGGGTCGAAATTTACTTGGGTGGGCAAGAGGCAGGGAGGAATTAGGCTTCATCAGAAGCTGGACAGAGCTTTGGGAAATCTGGAGGCCAAGTTACACTTTCCTGAAATGAAGATTCTCAATTTGGCTAGGATCACTACCCAGTAAGTCTTTGCACTAGTCTGGTGTCCCCTCCAAACAAAGATAGGAGACCTTTCAGATTTGAAGTCGCTTGGACTACCCATCCTAACTTCAGCGAAGCTTTTATTGAGGCTTGGAATAGCGAGGGGGTTCTCTAGAGAATGCATTGTTTATAGTTGCCGAAGAACTAAAGGTTTGGAATAGGCTAGTTTTCGGCAATATCTTCCACTGCAAGAGAGAGCTAGAGGCTAGGCTTCAGGGAATCCAAAGGGCCCATAAGTATTTACACTTTCTTCATTTGCAAGCTTTGAAAGATAAGCTTTATCAGGAGTACCATTTAGTCCTCAAGCAGGAGGAGATCTATTGGCGTCAGAAGTCTAGAATTAGATGGTTAGCAGAGGGGGACAAGAACACCAAGTTTTTTCATGCCACTACAAAAGTTAGAAGAAATGCCAATAGAATTGTTGCTCTGAAGATTGATAACATCTGGTGCACTGATCAAGCAATTTTAAAGAATCATGCTATTGGTTATTTCTCCAACCTGATTGCTAGCAAAAAGGTATCTGAGATGAGTGGCAGATTTGGGGCCTCAAGAGCTAAGCTTAGCACGGTTGAGCAAGAGGAGATGCGCAGAAAATTTGGGGAGGAAGAAATCAAAAGAGCTGCCTTCTCCATGGAGGGTTTGAAAGCTCCAGACCCTAACGGCATACAACTCATTTTCTATCAAAAATTCTGGCCTACCGTAAAGGAGAAAGTTAGTAATTTTGTCAACAAAGCCCTACAGGATGGGTACTTTTGCCTGTAATGGCCAAGGCTCATATGATTCTAATTTTGAAATCAGACAACCCTGTGGATATGTTAGACCTATTAGCCTCTTAAATATCTCGTACAAGATCCTTAGTAAATGCTTGGTGTTCAGACTAAGACCTTGCTATAGAATTTCATTGGTCCCCACCAAAATAACTTCTTGACGGGTAAAGGAGCGCTGGATAACATGGTTTCCCTTCAAGAGGTGATTCATACTATTAGGCTGTCAAAGAACAAGAAACACTCAATGATCATAAAAATCGATCTTAGGAAAGCCTATGACAACGTGAATTGGGAGTATTTGGTGAAAGTTTTACTAGAGTTAAATGTCCCCCTCAAGTTGGTCAAGCTTGTAATGTTTGCAGTGTCAAATGGGGACACGTCGATCATTTGGAATGGGGAAGTGCTCCCTCATTTTAAGCCTGATTAGAGGTTGAGACAAGGTGATCCTTTCTCACCCTACCTTTTCCTGTTGGTTATGGAAAGACTAGCCTGTATGATTCAAGAGAAGGTTAGGAAAGGGGTTTGGAATGCCCTCAAAGTTGCCAAAGGAGGTCCAGCAATGTCTCACATTTTTTTTTGCAAATGACTTAATTCTTTTTACAGAGGTGTAGCATTTGAACCTCAGCAATATTTTAAGCTGCCTTAGGGAATTCACTGAAGAGAGTAGCCTTCAGGTTAATCCAGCCAAATCTAAGATTTGGGTTTCTCCTAGAGCTCCCAGACATCTCAAGACCTCTTTAGCGGTTTGAAGTAGATTTATGATTGTCGAAGATTTAGGAAACTATTTGGGAGTGCCCACTGTTCATGGTAAAATGGGTAAGGACTTTTACCATAAGATGGTGAAGAGAGTGCAGGACAAATTGTGCAGCTGGAAAGCTAATCTTCTTAGCACCGCGGGAAGAAGAACATTGATCCAAGTGGTGAAAACCTCGGTCCCTATCTACCTACACCATGCAATTAGCTTGGCTCTTAGAGAGCACTTGGGGCAGCACTATAGAGAGAAGAAAGATCCATCTAGTTAATTGGAAAGTGGTCTGCGAGCCTAAGCATGAGGGTGGCCTGGGGATTAGAAGCATGAGAGATTATAATGTGGCTATGATGGCAAAATTAAGGTGGAGAGTCTTAAAAGAGGACGGGACCTTGTGGGCTAGGATCCTCAGAAGCAAGTACCATAAGGGTGAGAATCTCCTAGTCTACAGGCGAAGAAGAAACTCTTCAGCAGTCTGAAGGGGAATTTGTGCTAGTAGAGATTGCCTCAAAAGGGGAGTAAAATGGAGAATTAGCAATGGAAACTCTATCAGCTTTTGGTTTGATAGATGGCTTAACAATGAGGCTCTTGCGGAAAAAGCTTTAATTCCTCAGGTTGAGTGTTCTACAGAATCCAAAGTTAACCATTATTGGGATAGAGAGGGGAGATGGAGAGTTAAGGAGCTTTGAAAATTCTGCTGCCAAACACAGTGGAAGAAATAGGAGCTGTTTTAATTCCCAGAGATAGGAGTAGATGTGACTCTCTGTATTGGAAAGAAAGAGCTGATGGTGAGTTCTCGGTGGCCTCTGCTTATTGGCTCCAAAAGAGGGCGCAGCTTGACCTGCAGGAGGTGGTTAAAGACTAGAATTGGGTGTGGAAGTTGAAAGGGCCTGAAAGAGTCAAGGTTTTTCTTTTTTGTGGTTGGTGGTTAAGGGTAAAATCTTGACTGCTAGAGCTTAAAATGAGAGGTGTGATTAAGGATGGAGTCTGCGACATCTGCATGGTTTGTGAGGAATCCCTAGAGCATGTCTTAAGAGACTGCACTCATGCTAAAGCCATATGGATGCAGTTCACGCAGAACATTGATTCTATGGATGGTTTCTGGAAGGAGAAAGGGAGTAGTTGGCTCAAAAATGGGATGTCCAAAAAATATTAGTTTGGTTTTCAAGAAGAGAGAGTGGGTTTTGCGTTGATCCTGTGGACTATTTGGAAGTCCAGGTGTTGTGCACTCTTTCAACAAAAGCTCGATACTCTATCTCAAGTTGCCAAAAAAGCGTTGTCCATGGTTGATGCTATCTCCAAAAAGCTTATCCTGGACAAAAGGGAGGAGGAAGTGATCCATGTTGCCTGGGCTAAACCTCCAGAGGGTAGGGTTAAACTCAATGCGGATGGTGGAGCCAGGTCAAAGGGTGGGAATGCTTCTGCTAGTGGTGTCTTTAGGGACCACAGAGGGGAGTGGATTTATGGTTTCTAGGCGAATGTGGACTCTACTAGAGGGGAATTGACTGAGCTTTGGGGGCTCAGAGAGGGGCTCTTATTAGCTAAAGGGAGAGCCTTAGGTGTTGTAGAGGTCGAATGTGACTCTCTTAATGTGGTCAATGCAGTGAATAGGGGGTGGGTATCAATCATCATTGGAGGAACCTGGTTTTCGATTGTAGAACCTCATGTCTGAGTTAAATGTTTCAGAGATTGTGCATGTTTTCAGAGAGGCTAACAAGGTTGCGGACAAGCTGGTGGAGCTTGGGAGAGGAGTTCAAGCTGGTCTTTTCGAAGCCTACCATCCTCGGCCCTTGGTTGAATCCCTCTTAAGGTCTGATGCAGAGGGAATCTGCTAGGCTAGGAAGCGAAGAAATCACCATTAGATTTGTTGTCCCTCCTTGAGGTGACTATGTGTTTTGTCTGTGTTCCTCTTAGGTCGTTATTTATTCCCATTTCTTCCTTCATCCTTCTGTTTCTTTCTTGTTGTTTCACCAAATATATATATATAGTTCAATTGGACCGAATTGATTTAGATTGGTAGGGCCTAGCGGTCACAGATTGGTCCAGTTTAAGAGGCAGTGGTGTGTTGGTTCCATGACGTGAATCTTGGCCCAATGTTACTCGCCCCACATGGACCGTAACCACGTTGGTTTAAGAAATTTTGCAAATAAATATTTAGGAATAGGATGCTCAAATTTCCAAATTATTTTTACTTCATTTTTCAAATAGTTTTCAAAATAATATCAAACTTACTCAACTATTTTATAAAATCAAATTTAAATCAAAACTATTTTTCTTAAATTAGGTAAAAAATTAATCACTTCCAAATTTTATGATAATAGTGTGGGTCAAATAAATAATAGGGATAATTTTTTTTTTTAGTTAATAAAGATCTAAAACCCTCTCCAACTTTTATATAGATTGAATTTGATTCTAAAAATTTTTAGTATAGTTATAAGAATTTTCAGTTAACCAATCTTTGCAAAATCATTTTCTTTTTATAGAAGAAGTTTTAACTTACTGCCAAACTTATATTGTTTTTTTTTTTGTCACATTGAGATTCGAATCCTGGATCATGGAGTTAGGAAAGGAGCTAGATCACTAGGCTATCCCTTTGGGTAGAATCAAACTTATGTTATTTATCATAACAAATGCACTGGCGAAATATAGATGTGTGAGTAGAGTGTTGTTTGAGAGAGATTGAATAAGTTTCATATAGAAAAAAAAAGTATTATTTGAGGAAAAAATAGAATTGAGAAATTATGTTATTCTAAATTAATTGTAAATAATAAACATAAGAATAGACTTAACTAATGAAAAAGTATTGAAGAGACTAACCCTAAACTAATCAACTACTCAATCTAAAAAAAACCTTAAATCAAATTAATATAAATTCCAAATTTTAAAGAATTAAAACCCTAAAACTATTTTTTAGACTAAGCAAAATCAAAAAGGAGAATTAAATCCCACATTTTGTTTTAAGTTGACCATAAGTAAAGAACTCATTTAGACTCGATAATGCCTTTTGGAGTATGACTATGAAAATTTATTCATTTAGTAAATATGTTCTTACTCTTTTCAAATTAATTTTAGGTACTTCGAAATTGATCATAAATAATGTAGCGGACAATAATTATTGAAAACCGATTCAAAAAATAGCCACCATCCTTCAAGGACAGCTCAACGATAGAGCCACCCCATTTCCATTGTTTTTTTTCGATTTGATTCTGCTTAATTGTATCTCCTTGCTTCAAAAAAAGAAGCAATTAAACTGGCTGAACCGGAAGATTGTGTACATCGTACAATCAAAATCAAATAGATCATTATCTTTATTGTTATTCATGTTAATGCTGAAAACTCATTAACTCTAGATTTACAACACAAGCATTGCAATTGCAAGAATCAATATGAGGAAGAATATAGTAGCTTTTTTTAAAATTGGGTAGTCGAATGAGTTAATAGTGCAAAAAGAGTCCATTCCAAGAAGGAGCCATCAAATGACCATTTCCACATATAATTATACATTTAAAATTAAGTACATTTAAATTTAAGAATTAATTAGAAATTAACAAAACAATAAATACAGAAGATAAAAAAAAAAAAAAAAAATAGATAAGAAGAAATGAGGCCTCCTCCAATACCATTTATAATTCCATCAATTAAATTTAGACAATTTAGGAGTCTAAAATGATTTAGAAGCCATCGCAAAGCGGGTGGAATAACTTTATTTTATTCCTTTGTTTTTTTTTTTTATACTTTGACCATCGTTATTATACACTAACTAATCTGATTTGAATAGTTATAAAATTCATTTTAAAAAATATCTCTCCCACCATCTATTTTTTTCATTTCTAAGATCTAAATTCGAAATTTTAGTTAACAAAATCTAATATTTTATCACTAAACTCATAGATCGTACCAATGGTTAGTTGGTCTATTGGGACGTGACATTAGGTATTTTAACCAAAATCACAAGTTTGACTCACGATTTGGATATGAAGTAGATTACATCGGCAGAATAGCCCCTTATATGAGTCATTATAAATTTCGGATCGAATTAATTGAAATATGATTTCATACACCAGTTAATATAATTAAAAAAATAACTCATAGATCGTTGGCAAGTTGGGAAGCCTAGTATTAAGTCTTGTCGATGAAAGTTTTCCTTATTTATTTATTTATTTCCTGTGCCATTGGTGGAAAGTTGTGTATTCTTGAAGAATAAAGGCTTAGACGTGATGCACCAATCCTGCAATGCAAATGTTTCTAAACCTACACATAGGTTTGAGAAACGATATTCAACTGGAAAAAATCATTATTTTGACATTCTAGCCATGAGATTATTCTTGTTTTCTCCAAATTTTATAATTTATAATTCACAATTTATATCTAAAAGTGTTTTTTTAAGTTGACACCAGACTATCTCATTTTTTATTAAATCAAAATCAATTTCAAACTTCAATTTCTAGAATCCAGAGCTTAAATGAGTACAAATTTTGAGACAAATGAACAAAGGGTGACACCCTTTAAAATTCTCAAATCTAAAATATCAATATTTTTTTACTTACATAGCGAAAATCGTAAAATTACAAACGTTCACAAAGATTTGAATACGAAATCTCAGAGAACACGTTAGAATAAAAACTCTTTACCACTAAGATATTCCCTCAGGAGCACTAAAATATCAATATTTGCTGAAGTAATTCATTGCCTAATTTAATACTCAAACTTGATATTAAATATTCAATAAAAAAAACTACATCCATAATAAATCTTTCCAATATATTTAATAAATAAATCGCAGTCAGTAGAACTCAAACTCAATCTCCCATAAATGAAGTCACGAAGCACACATGCTTCAGACTGTCCTGTTTGCGTTGACAAAACTTATATTCATTGAACCATTTCTGCAAGCAACATTTTTCACGCGAAACACTGATGAAGTTATATGAAATTTAGGGTCAAAAAGTGTTGCAAGAATGGGACCCCAGGAGAAGAAAAAGTGCTCAATCTACGGCATCGCATACCTCATGCATAAATATCTCAGCCCAAAAGCAAGTTATTACTCACCTTTCTACACTCATTTTATTCCTTTTGCATAAATATCTCCCAATGGGCTAATCACATATAGCTCCACCGGCACTGTTTTTCCTTTTTTTTTTTTTTTTTAAATCTTGAGTTCGAGCCTCTTAACATACCAAATAAATAAATAAATATCTCCCAATGGAATGAGATTTGCAATATATAATATAAATACCTCTTTTTAATTTGAATAATTTTCATAAATATATAAATTTAAATAATTATCCCCGCAGCCCCCTTGGTAGTCCTACGTTATCATCCCTTGCATAAATTTGAATATTATTTGTAAGTAAATTTGAATATTTTCCCGCAACTTAATGGTCATAATCCACTTCCCCAACCCGATAATTCCGGATTCAAATCCTAATATAAAATAAATAAATATATATATACGTGTATATATTAACTTTAATATCATTATAGAAAGTTTGAACTTGGTTAACATTAAAATAATTCAAATTACACGTTGGCAAAAATTATCCTTATTTATTTCCCAACTTGCTTTTGGACCAGGCTAACATAAGTCATAGGTCATGTCGTGAACCACAATAAGCATCTTGCCAACATTTTCTGTGTTAAATGGGGTTCTCAAAATCAAAGCAACTTATATGGACTTTTTTTATTGTAGTTAGTACATTTATAAAGGGTCATGAGGAAGGATGCTTCAGCGTACAAAATGGTAGTAAGCAAGAAAGAAACTAATCCTTCAATGGTACCGACGAGAGGACTGACCCGAGTTCCTTTGATGAGTTTCTCTTGTAAATCTATGCCAATCTGCTTAACCATTTGGCATAAATCATTGCTTTTTAATGGCCATGGCTACACCGTGTATGATAACTCATCCGGGAGATTGGTCTTTCGAGTTGAGAATTATGCCTGTGATTGGAAGGACGAGATGTTCCTCATGGATACTTATGGCAATGTGTTGTTCACCATTAGACGTAGCCGCAAGGTAGGTAAATAAAAATTCTTCAAAAAAATGAAAAAAAAAAATCAATCTTTGTCTTGTTTTCTATTATGTTTGTTTAGTTTGCACGAAGCTCCTTTGTTTCTATAGAAATTCAGCATCTTGGAGAGTTGGGAAGCATACGAGGGTGATAAGGACAAGTTGAGGACTAGAAACAACCAGAAGCCATTCATAAGAGCAACGAAGGCCTTTGGCGTTCAAAGTTGCAAGATGTCAACAGGAAATGGAGATGAGTACCAAATGAAATGGTCCCGCAAGTATGGTTGGTCCAAGCTTTACCATACAACTTCTCCATCCTTTCCGGTTGCTGAGGTGACACCACGCTCACACCGCAAACTCGATTTTATAGACCCACCGTGCGAGTTAAAATATATCGTGCATTAATGTGGTTGCAGATATATAGGAAATGCTGTTCGGCAAAGCAGTCGATGCTCGGGACAGATGTGCTAGCTCTACTTGTCCAACCGGGGACTGATCAAGCTATGGTCATGGCCATGGTCATGATCAATGATGCAATGAAGTAAACTTGTTGTGAAGGCAAAGATCGGATTGTGTAGACTGACGATGGAGACTAAGCACCAATGCTTGTGCACAATTTCGAATTTTACTCAATTAAATGATGTTTTATTGTGCTAATTTGTATTGCTTTTACTTGGTAATAATAAGTAAGTTTTCTGTATAAAGTTAATTCTATGACATGAGAAGTTTACGTTAATGTTCAAAGGATGAACTTTTTCCAAGAAAAAAAGAAAGAAGTTAGCTCCCCAAGGAAAAGCGCATTCATCAGGTGGTTCATCTTTGACAGAGATGCTGATACATCCATGGTTGAGACAAGGAAGCAAAATGAGAATAATGCAATACTAAGATGCAGTACGGCTTGTCCAACCGGAGGACACCTTAAAAGTGGCATTTAGTTGCCGTGTCAAATTTTGTCTTCCAGAAGAGGTTACCTTTTAGGCCCGAGTCCAACATGGCGGAGACGCCCATTGCATTTGCATTGAAATTTCCAAATCTTGTACCAAACCAAAAATTCCTCGCAGCAAGAACATACAGCAATCAAGGTAGCAAAAGCTAAACAAACGGATGCCATTGCCAGACTGAAATTAGGTTGACCTGTCCGGGCCGGGCCCAGATTTTTAGAGCCAGCCCTGGGCCTGGCTTTTATTCGTTAATATATCCTATAGGCCCTTCCTTGCCCATGTTCAAGTCGAATAATAGCCTACCACATAAAGCCTACTAAGACTGCTAGGAAAGAAGAGTCCATCAATGCAACATCGCAACCCAAACTATGGTTTTTGGTTAGGCGACACAGTATGTGCATGAACACGACTGTGCATGCGTATATATGCACACCATCCGCATGTCTATTATGCTTTGTGTGTGTGTGAGAGAGAGAGAGAGAGAAAGAGAGAGAGAAAAGCTAAACCAATTTGCTTTCTGAACATAAGCCTAGGGAGTCCCCCTCTAGAATTGTGTGCATGGATGTGTGCAAGGTAAGAAGAGGAGGAAGAGGGAGATACCGTTTCCAACTTGCTTTTAAGCTTTTGAGGCGTGTCCATGAAACAGTCACCTGCAGTATTATCACTTAACATGTTAATAATAAGCACGCACAAATGTCTCTGCACAAATATATATTTGTGTAATTGAAAAACTGATTCTCTGTATGAACATGTAATTGAGACAGAGACAGACGAGAGGAAAAGAACTGACCTTTTTTTTAAACAGAAGTCATGGGGAATTACAGTATAAAATTCCCTGCAGCAGAAAACTACAACTGTGTTGATTTGCTCAGCTTGCCAAGGGGCAATTTCTCGGCATTGTAACCTAAAATAGAAGAAACAAGCATATCAAAAACAATAATCTGAAGTTCCTTAAACTACAGCAACTACTAACTTATTTCAAGCATTTGTTGCTGCTTCATCGTGCTCACTTCGCATAATAAACTTTGCAACACGGTGCTCCAGTTTCGTTTCCCGAGGTTGAATAGTTGTTGGAGGTCTAAATTTTTTCTTAAATACCAGTCAACAAGAAAACAAGATGGAAATAACGTAAGGAAGACGAATGACTTCCGCAGAAAGAAAGAGAGGTGTAGTTTTAGAGAGAGATTCAATGGAGGAAAGGGTTTTAAGAAGACGAATAGCTTCCGCAGGAGGAGCACGATTTCTGGCGCGTGAGTCCATTTTTTTTCTGATGGAAGTCATGAATCCATATTAATTTCCCATAAAATCATAAAATAATATTTAAATTTAATAAATTATCTCACTCAAGATGAATCTTTTGGATTTAATTCTCAATTGGGTTTCACTCTATTAAAAGGGCTACCTGGATCTTTATAAAAGTGGAGCCATGAAAAAGAGCTGCCTACTAGAGTGCAGTTTCAAAGAAAAAAAAGGACAGTTAGTGAACACCATGACAGTAGGCCCGATGACCGAAAGGACCAGCCGAAACGTCGTCATTTTAAGCCCAATCGTCCTTTTGTTCAGTAGATTGAAAGGTGCAAAAAAATTATGACCCTCTAAACCATCATCATATAAGTTCTTAATTGTTATAAATTAATTACGAATAAAGGTATTTCATCATAAAAAAATTTTAGACTCCTACTAAATAAAATGATTATAAATAAATTGACTGTCCATAATTTGGCTTGTGACTTAGATATAATGAATAATTTAAGAATAAATAAATAAATAAATAATGCAAAATAATAAATCATGCTCATCAGTTGCTACCAATGACAATAAAAGAGTAGGTCAACAAATCATGAAATGTCCTTCATCCACCAACCATAGAACTTAATCATAAAGGGTGAGATTGAGACAATCCTGTTAATGTTGTGCACCAGAACCAGACCACCTTCTTGTGATTTACAAAATTTGATGCTGCATCTCAGCTTCTGCCCCTGTGGATCTGAACTTCAATGTAGGAAACAAAAGAAATGCCCCCTCTTCCCTTTCCCCGAAACATATCCAATATTGTAAACCTTATTCAAAGAAATATGAACAATGAAAGGATACTTTTGCTCTCATCTGTCTTGAAACAACATAACTCTAGAGTGTAAGCAGTTTGCCACTACAAATGCATGTGGCTATTTTCCACAAAGTAATGAAAAGACTAGCCTAGAGAAGCTTCACCCCTGCATCTCTGACAGAATCTATCACCGCCTTCACCTTGCCATGATACTTCTGTTCTCTTTTTAGGAATACAGAAACAGCAGGAATGCCCTTTTGCAGAAGCCGCTCACCCAATATCTTTCCAATCTTTGCAGCGGCTGCAACATCACGAGTGGTTTCCAATTCTGGCCTAAGTGCTTTCTCCTGGGAGCTTGCTGATGAAGCCACTGTGGCTGTTGGGGAGTGGATCACTTGTGCAGTCACAAACTTGTTTGTGAAGTGCATCTTCAGAACATATGGTTTTAGAAAGTTGATGGCTCTTGGTGGCCTGACTGGAGGTGGGATAACCATCTGTCCATGTCCAATATAAGAAGCAGCACAGGAAAAGAAAAATAGGAAAAACAAAATACATGCATGCAAACACATATCCATATATATATGTGTGTGTGTGTGTATCGATAAGCTGGAAACAGAACTTGAAACAAACAATGAATACATATACTCAGGAGACATGCTACTTGAGATGGCAACAAACATTGTCTTGCAAATCAAAAGGTTAGTTCCTTTGGGCTATGGTATGCTTAATATAATGAGTCACAGGTTCTGACTAATGGCAGAGCACGTGTTCAATTCTCACCATAAAGTTGACGACCAGAAAACAAAAGGACGTTTTTTTCATATTGTCAAATGTTGCATGTTTCATAACAATGTTAAAACTTCTGATAGTTATAGCCATCATTTGATGAAAGTGAAGATAAAGTTCCACAATACATGTGGAGATTTTTCGATCCTGACACAATAATTTTGTAATGATATTGAGGGTTCTCTCTCTCTCTCTCTCTCTTCATTATTTCACATCCCATTGTTTATTTTCTTTCCATTATACAGTATGGAAAAAACAAAGGTTAAATCGTCATACCAGCGGTTGACGAGTGTTATTAGAACGTGGCGTGAGTTCCATGGAGGGCTCATTTCAATAGTAGAATCTTCATGGGGATCATATCATACTAAAGTGCAACTCAATGACTGCATGATGTTAAAAGGCTATAAACATTGAGCAAGTTAAGCAATAGAACCTTGATAGATTCAGTAAATTCTCTCGCATTTGAACCATTTCCGCACAATGAATGGACTCAAGAAAATTGAAGATATTCACTTTTCCTTGTTATAGTGATTCAGCATCCCAGCCAATTAACTTCTCAAAATTATATGGCAATAGATTGACTTAAGAACAATGAAACAACCTCAAAGAGTAAGAAATGTCCGTACTCATATCTCACTACGTCAAATTATAATAAGAAGTCTCTATCATAGAAGTCCCAAATCAAATCCCTATATGCCAAGACGAGAATGACACCAAAACAACCTACAGATATGAACCAGCAATTGGCCTAGTCCTGACTACAGGAGAACAAACAAAGCCACTCTTTTCACCAATATCATTCCATGATGTGTACACATGAAAATATATTATTCTGTAGCAGGCGCAAAGCTGGGAAAATCTAGGAGAAAGGTATGCAAACAATAAGAAAACAAAGCAATATTAGATTCACACCCCTACCATCACGAAGGTGTGAAATGAACCCCAACACTAATTTCAAGGTAATCAATTGCAGGCAGACAATTCAGTTGAGTCAGATTTGGGGTGAGGATATGAAACAGGAGTAGTAGTAGAATCTTGCGCAGCTGGCAGTAGAAAGTTCCTAAATTAAGATTTATCCCATTCAAAACTTAAGCAGAACGAACCAAAATTGAAAATGAATAGGATTTATATCACCTACCTAGTAAAATCATCCATTCATTCACCGGTCCATGTTAATCCCACACAATAGTCCAATAGTTTTTGTGTGTGCTGTTGGAAGGAGGTGGGTATGGGGCGCTAAAGATGAAAACAAAAATCTCATGCTTCGGACGGACAATACCATATTTGGATTAAGTATCAAAACCATAACATGAATACGTAGACCTTGTCCGATATATGATTATCATGTTAGAAGGATATATGCCTAAGATGTTAGGACCAGTACACATGTGAACTGGTTCATGCTCTCTTACACAAGACCATGTTAATGGATACCATATGTTTTCAGGGGATGCAGTAAGTGTTCTATTTAAGTTTCAAGAACCCCACTAGACCTTGATTTGGGTCCAACAAGCTATGCCCAATCCCAAGAACATTACATCAAACAATATACATGTGAAAGATAACATTACTGGGCTTGTGCCTTGATAATCATGTTAGAAGCAGGCCAAAGAAAAGAAGAAAAAAAATCATGTTAGAAGAAAAACACAGATTTAATGAGTTAGGGCAGCATAACTTCTTGGATTTTGTGCATAATTTCATGTGGCATAAAGGCCTGAGTTAATTTTTCTAGATCATTATAAGAATTTTACCAAAAAAGGGTTTGAAAGAAGAAGGAGAACTGAGGTAGATTCTTAGTGGCTTAAATTAATAAGTTTGGTAACCTAAACTGATTGTAGTCAACCAGCTCCAGAAGTTCAATTTGGGTTCTTTTACAAACATAAAACTTCATTTATGTGTTTCCCTGAACTGACTCACCATGACATGAGTACAACTTAGCACTAAAATTGAATGCTTGAAGAACAAGGATAAGTAAGTATAAGACACTGACAGTTTTTTGTCTTAAATTTGGCCATAAACATTTTTGAGCTACAAAATTTCTACAATGGAGAAAACTCGAATTACAGCCTTAAGAACTTTTAAAGCCCAAGAGGAGAAGAGGGTTAATCTATGCTTAAGACAACAACTAGCATGAAATTTAATCATCTAATTTTCTGTAATAAAAAAGAAAAAGAAAAAGCCCTCTAAAATCTAAGAACTAAATTGGATATCAAAAAGCCCTTAATCAATGCTTAAGACAACAACTAACATGAAATTTAATCATATAATCTTCTGTAATAAATTAAAAAGAAAAGGCCCTCTAAAATCCAAGAACTAAATTGGATATCAAACATGGACAAAACAAGAAATTACAGACAAATTAGAGCATCATAATTCTGATGTTACATACTGATGAAACCGTTATAATTATAAGTATGACTTCTTTGACATAATTAGGAAAATGAACCTCATGCTATCACAGCTAGACACTAAGGAATTGATTAAGAAAATGAACCAAGGACTATCAAAGCGAAAGACTAAGGAATTCAAACCCCAACTGCATATTTACGTACCATGAAAAGATTCATACGTTTTCTTTTTCTGGGGTGTTTCTGACAAAGTAAATGGTTCCCCAGGCATATGCGCAGGTAGAAATAGCATACCGTTGGCATAAATTCTGAAAACCCAAAACATCAAGATCAAGAAATGTGCATTACTTATATTTAGTGGACGTTTTTCTTTGTCGCAGGCATTTTATCGAACAGGTTATGTGCCAGGCTCCCAAGCTACCATCCCTACACTCATAAGGGTTTCTCCAACGATTTCGTGAAGCAGAATAAGAGTAGCAAACAACAATAAATTTTTTATTTACTTTAGTAATGATCAAAGAGTTTTGGTGTTATTAAGAAATAATTAATCAACTGAAAATTAACAGATCAGCATACCAATTCCAGTGATCACAGGAAATAATAAACTTCGAGAAAGAGATGAGTCAGAGATTACTGACAATGTGTGCTTGTGTTGGGCTTTCGAAGAATTGATCTTCTCCTCTTTCAGTGAGTGATAAGAGCTCCCACTTTAATTTCCACCCATTTTCCTCCAACAACAATCGGCGATTTCTCCAACCGTAGGAATAGGATGTTTGAACCGCACGACTACCCTTCCTCGTACAAGTATTATTACACCTAAATAATAATTTAAAAAAAAAAATTGGAATAATTATCGACCTCAATTTTTACTTTTATTATTTTTTATAAATCACAATCGTAATTATATTCTAATTTGTATTGAATTGAGTTTTAATATTTTGCGTCTTTCACACGTAAAATTCAAATTTAAAATTTTATTTTATAAATATAAACATCATGTCAATATTAATTTTCTTTTTAATAAACAGAATTATATTTTCAAATTTTGAAAATAAGTTTTCCCAATATAACATACAAATGGTGCATATATAACTTTTTTCATAATCAAAATTCATGGAATTTCCATAATAACAAACGATTCTTTTGGTAAATCTTTGAGTTTCAAATTCCTTACTAAGTAATAATTTTTTATTAAATTTAATTATTTAAATTAAATTTGTTATAAACATTTTATATTTAATCTTTAAATAAATTATTTTCTCCCCTCTCTTTCTTTTTCTCTCAAAAGATAATATAAAAAAGATGACAGAAATTACTTGGGTTTTGTTTTAAAATTTTTGGACAAAACTTTAATTTTGTTTAATTATAAAATCGATTGTTTTATTTTAAAATATTTGGAAAGTATTTTTTATATAAAAAAGTTATTTTTATCGAAGAAAATGATAAAAACAACACACATATGATAGAAGATGGAGCCTCATCAAACCTAATACACTAATTTATACTAAAAGATCTTGATTTCAAATCTTATATATTACAAAAATAGGTATAAGAGTCATCTCTCTTAAGTGTTCATTCAACTCAAATTAAATTTAGTTGAATTTAATATGATACCGAACACTTGTGGTTTGGTGCCATTCCGTTGACATGCCATTGGAGAGATCATAGCACTTAATAAAATCCTAGAGATAATTTAATATTATCACCCATTATAATCAAATTATCGAGATGCAAATTCTTTGCAAATCTTATCTTAATTTTTGGAAAA
Source organism: Dillenia turbinata (assembly GCA_037126225.1). Lineage (NCBI taxonomy): Eukaryota > Viridiplantae > Streptophyta > Magnoliopsida > Dilleniales > Dilleniaceae > Dillenia > Dillenia turbinata. The sequence goes on from JBAMMX010000006.1 coordinate 1,743,611, forward strand.
TAATTGATATTATGTGATTTAAAGAAGTGATAAACTTTAATTATTCCAAAAAAAAAAAATGATAATAATCATGTTAAAATTGAGTAAACAAGCTAACCTATTAAAGAAAATTGATGAACAACTTTCTAATGCACTTGCTATTTTTTCTTAAATATTAGTTTGTTCGGTTAATTTAATTGATTATTTGTTTGAATAATATCATTAGTGTAATATATTTAATTTGAATTATAATTATTTATATGAGACGCATCACACCCCAACAAATTATTAGAATTTCCATACACTTGATTAGAGAATTATATATATATATATATATATTAATAATTATGAGAGTGTAGTTCACTATCATTTTAAGCTTGTATTCGTGAATTCATTGAAAATATGTAATAATAGCTCATAAATTATACTTATCGCACAAATATAATATATAAATTATTGTATGTGATTTTAAAACTATTTTTTTAACAAATTTAGGACTACCGGTAGTATTTTATAATATGTAAAGATAATATTTTGTAGAAAAGATTCATTCGATGTATAAAATACTATCTGATTTAGTGTATGGATAAGGAGATGATAAATGTATATATACGTAATATTTTCCTTATATTTTTATAAAGAGATTATTTTTACATCTCGAATTCATAATTTTAAAATCACCAGATGATCAACTTCACCATTGCTCAAGATCTGCCTTCAAAATAATATTTTGTATCAAAAGTTTAAATTCGTCATTTTAACATACTTATTAGATATGACATCCTTAACATTATGTTTGGATGGAGAAAAAATGAGAAAAAAGAAGTGATTTTAATAAAAAAATCACTCACTTTCTTTTATTTGAGAGTCTTTGAATGAAAAAAATGGAGAGAGATTTTAAACATAAAAGCTTTTCTTTTCAAAAATAGAAAGAAAAGGAAAGAAAAGAAGAGAAAATAAAAAATTATCTAATGAATATATTATATTTATCCTTAAAAAATAATTAATTCTAAATAAATTCTATATCATTTCTTTTATTTTTTAAAATTTTCAAATAAAATAAAAAGAAATTTCATATTTCATTTTATTCCATACTAAGCATGAAATGTGTAATCGAAAGAGGCACATAAAGTGAGGTACTTGAAATACTGTGCAATCCAATGAGGGTGGTACTACTTCACTGACAGGGCCAAAAGGGGCAGAGGAGGGTGAAGCACGAAATGGTTTATTTCCCTTATGCTGTGTAGTAGTTCCTTTTGTGTTTGAGATATTGGGGTCAAACATATGCATCAAGTGCTGTGGAATTTTTTGAATAGGTTAAGAATTTGTGACCTAATAATGCATTTACTTCATCACCCACAAAACAAAAGTACAAGAAGTTCACACTCCAGTACTTATGTCTCTGGATTTGCTTCATATCCTCTTCCAAAATCTATCTTCTTCTTCCACAAGATACAGGGAGTGGAATTGATTTTATAATGAGTTTCAAATCTCTATCCAACCCCTCCTGCAGACCAAAAATTTTCCCACTGAATTAATTGCTTCCTCATTTTTTTTTGTTACATGGACTCGTGAAAATATGGAAATACATTCATCTATAAAAATTCAATTATTATATTTAAAAAAAAAAAAAAACACTTTAATAAGAGCATTTTACTAGAGTATTCCTATAAGAACAATTGCTTCCCCTCAAAAACCATTGTTTTGATTCACTTAACTTTTGTTTATTCATTTTGGAAAAGATCATTTTTATGATAAAAAGAAAATATTAGAGTTGCCTTAAAAGTATAAAATAATTAATATTAAATTTTTAAATAGTTTAATAAATAATTATTTTTTAATAATTAATTTAATTTTAATATATAATATTAAAAAAAAGGGGTGTCTAGGGATGAAGAACACAAACGAAAAAGAAAAAAGGGGGGGGGGGGGGAGGGATAGGGAATCATATCACCCTGGAAAAAGCCTCCCCACTACCCTCAAAATGCACTCAAAATATTTACATGCCAACACGCAAAGCCGAACGTGCCTTTTCCTTTGCTTTATTCTTCACTGCCTTGTGCTTTGCTTTTAGGCCACTGTCCCAAATTCTTCTCTCTGTGCCCCCCCTCCCCTCCCTGCACAGGCATTGGGTGTTAATTGCAAATTTTGTTGATGGGATTAAAAAAAAATGGAAAATTTTGCTAAATTTTGAAATGATGAAATACAATCTCTACTAGTACAGGCTATTAGAATTCTATAACATATATATTAAATGAGTAATTATGAGATTAACGAAAAATTACATTACTCTATTTCAAAATTACTGCAAGAAAGAATAAAGATGAAGGGTTCAAAAAAATAAGGATCAAGGAGATTGCCATTTTTGTTTTATAAAACCCATAAAATTTAACTCTACCAATTTTTAAGATGACAGTCTGATAGTCAAAATTTTCTTCTTTTAATATAGAAATTTCATATTTAAATTTAAATTTATGTGTAACAAAAAAGAAAGTTAACTCTATCAAGAACACAATGGAAGTGCCCCCACTACAAAGGTGAAATAAGAAGACTATTAGGATAAGTTTTGGAAGAAAATATTTAAGATTACAATACTTATTAGAAATTTTATATTGGATTTTTTTTTTTTAAAAGAAAAGTTATCTTAATTATATTGTTCATGTTCTAAATTTGTGTAGAGTTGATTGGGGACCCACAATCATGACTAAAAGATTTTCTTGATCTAAATCAAGGCAAAGGATTGCTGACTCTAGAATGGTGGTGAGGGTTACCTTTGCTTGTCCCCTTGTGCATTTTGTTCGACACCCATTTCCCCTCATAGCTTGTTAGAAAAGGAAGAAAAGGCCTTTTTTCTTTTTTGGTTTTTTTTTTTGGTGGGTGGTTTGCTTTTATGAAGGTCGAAGTCGACAAGACCATGCGTGGGTTCCTTAAAGATGAACAGAATTAATCCTCTCACGGTCCCTTTCCTTCGTGACATTGAATTCTTTTTCACGTATATGGGATGATGCCATGGCATGGCAGTGGATTTTCTCCACTCCGACACTTTAGAAATTTACTCCTTTTTACTCATTACTCTCTCTTTCTCTCTCTCTCTCTCTAGCTTTGCTTATAAATAACAGAGGGTTCTTCCTCAAACTTAAGTTTGTTTCAATGTAGAAAATGAATACTTTTATAGTTTGATGGGTGAGTAGCCCCTTGCTGGAGAAGCAGGGCACGTGCAAATGCCGTCTTCTCATTTTTATAAATTGAAGACTCTTTGCAGTCTGCACGTGCTCCCCTTCTCCAACATGGGTTCCTCACCTCTTTTCCGGAACAAGCTTAATCATACATCCATGCAGGTTGGTAAGTGCAGCTTTATTCCTCTCCAAAGTCCAAACACAACCACATCTAATCACATTCCTCTCCCTCCCTCTCTCTCTCTCTCTCTCTCTCTCTCTCTCTCTCTCTCTCTCTCTCATCTCCATAATATCGAAGTTTCACATTTCTCTTCTCAGGCCAAAAACTCTCGTAGCAAGTATCCAACATGCATTCTTGAGCAAGGCAATTAACCTTATGGTAAACCAAATTTGTCTTGGTCATCACATGTTTGGCGTGGTAACGGAGGCGATCAGCCAATCATCAAGACCAAGACCGCTGCTTGATTAGAGTAAAATCCCTCCATCATAATTTCAGGTTAAAACTTATAAAGCACATGAATTTTGCACTTTTTAGTATAATAGCCTTCACGAAAAACTTTCAAACTTTAATTTTGTTTTAAAAAAGGTAAACGATTTATTTTCTAAAGATTTATAAATGAATGGTGATGTTGTAAAATTGGACTCGATGAGAGCTTATTATTATTATTATTATTATTTATTACACATATGCCACGAAAATTATAAAAATATCTATATTCACGAAAGTTCGAACACCAAATTTCAGGAAAAAAAAAAACATTCGAACAAAAATTTTTTATCACTCGAATATCCCTATAAAGACGAGAAAAACGTGCTATTATTTGATGACATAGCTTAACTTTAAGGAACAGCTTGTTTTACAAGTCTTATTTTTAATTTAAAAGCTACTTTTAATTTTAAGTTAAAAATAAAAGTTTAGAAAATAAAGTTAAAACTGTTTGATAGTTTTATTTCTAAAAGCTCATTTTTTATTTCTTTTTATTAAAAAACTATTTGGTAAAATAATATATATAAGTTATAATTTTAATTAAAATTATAATAAATGACTATTTATCATTCAATCATTTACAACAACAAAAAAATAGGAAAAACAAAACAAAAATTGAGGATTTTTGTTATTATTGGCTTCAATTCCGAAAATAAAAATGGCTTCATATCACATAAAATATGTCACATATTCTTTCATACTCCAATGATTCTTTCAATAACATTTCTTAGTGAAGAATGAGTATGGTTGAATATTTCTTGTTTATCTTGTGACTGACTACAACCTCTAAAATTAGGAATGTGATATCATTCACCTTTGTAGGGTGCTAAGTATCCTTTCATGTTTGGATATCCGGCGTCCACAACATAATACTTACCTAAAATAATTTAAATAATAGTAAAATTAATAATATAAGAAATATAAAATTTCAAATAAAATTATTAATGCAAAAAATAAAATAAAAAAATTAATGTTGTAATAATTAAATATTTTAAATATGTAATATTTTATTTTTAATTCTAAAGTTATAAAAATTAATATTTAATATAAAATTTATAAAAATAATTTAAAAATTTATAAATATTTTAATTTTAGTTTAATATTGTAAATATTTAATTATTTGAATATATATTTTTTTGTTTAAGGTGGAAATGGAAAAAAAAAAAAAGAGCTCAAAAAAATGTTGTGGTTAAAGAAAAAAACGATGGGGATAGGGGGATGGGGATGAGAGTGGAGAGCGTGAATGGGGAGAGAGAGAGAGAGAGAGAGAGAGAGGAGATTTCTATCATTCGAAATCATCCTTTTTTAATTTTAGATAGCAATTAAAAAAAATATGATAAATAAAATATTAAATATTCTTTATAAAAGTCATCAAAAAATTAAAAATAAAAGAAGCAAAAGCTCCTCTTTTGAGCTTTTGACGAAACTCTTTTTTATTTCATTTTTCTTCATTAAAAAAAAGCTCTTATTTTTTTAAGAGTTTATTTTTAAAATTGTTTGGTGGATCTTCTCCTTAAAAGGAGAAAATAAACTTAAAAAAAACTCCACCAAACATATACATAGTTTAACTTTCATTTAAACTTTTTCAACATTTACTTTTATTTCTCTCTCTCTCTCTTTTTAGGATTATTTATTGGTCCCAATTCGTGTACATTTTCTTCTATTTTTATTTAATAATAATTATATAATTTATATTTTGTGTATATAATATATCTATTTGTATATTATGTGAATGAAAATAATTTTTAACTAAAAGAGGGCAAACATAAAGGAAAATAAGCTGCGAATTTAATTGTATGACATTTATCTTTGTTTATCTAATAGCAAATCTCGAGTTTTATGGGGTGAGATTGAACTCCAGTTCTTGAGTATTATTTTTTTTTTCTATTTTTTCAATCTTTTTATACCCTTTTTATTTTTTAAACAAATAATAAAATGAAATTTGTTATTCACCCATTTAATAAATATAATCTGTATGATCGTTTCTGCTTCCTCATAAATTAATTACAAAAAAATTATGCTAGTTGTGTTATATAAAAAGGGATAAGTAATTTATATTGTTGGAGTTTAAAATCTTTACTAATTTTTTTATGTGTATCTAAATAAATAAGTTATGAAATATTCAATTTAAATTTATTATTAAATAAATATTAAATTTTGTCCGATCCATAGGATTGAAGTTATTCACAAACACTTACAAACCCAAACTAGCAATTACTAAGCAAATGTTTCCTCTTTTAAAGATAAAATATTATTAATTATTTTTTGATGTTAAAACATATGAAATAAACCTTATGTACAAAAAGTAAGTTTTTTTTTTAATAATAAATACGTTATTTCTTGTTATTAGATATTTTAAATATGGAAAATGATTAAGAATTTAGATTTTAAAAAAATAAATTAATGCTTAGTTTTTTATTTTTTTATTTTTTTGATATTACACTATTCAAAGTGTGATTCGAGCATCTGTGGGTCCATCCAAACATCAATAAATTAATATGAATGACAGAAAATTATTTAAAATTAAACATTAGGGCAAATGCGCTTCAATATCAATTAAGATGAAACGACGCGTTTGGGATGGGAAAAATCGTCCTTCGCCGTATTTCTCTCTATTTTACGCTCTCTCTCTGGTTTATGCGGGCGACTGCTGGCGGCCATTAAATCTGAGCTCCGAAGTGCTCAGAGAAAATCCGTGTACCACAAAAGAACTTTCAGATTATTCATATTGGGTTTTTAATATGGCGGAGAAGAAGAGAAGGGAGAGAGCCGGAAACAGAGAAAGAGGCAAAAACAAGAAGAGGATCAAAAGTTCGAATTCCGAAACCCTAATTTCCGAAAACGGCAGAACTAAGAACACGAGGAGAAGGACGAAAGGCCCTCGTTTGCCGAAGAAGATGCGAGAGGGGCTAGATCTCTTGAATTCAAATCCTTCAAACAGCGACGAAAAAGAAGAGATTGATTCAGACGAAGATGAGATTCATCGCGGTGACTTGTACGAGTACGAAGAAGGATTGCCGGAAGAGGAGTCGAAGAAGAATCGCCGATTCGATCCTGTTGAGAACTTCGAGTACGAGCTTCCTGAACAATTCGAGGTCTGTTTATGTTCTTTCATGTTAAATTTGATGTTGCCTGCTTTATTTGCAGTGTCTGATCTGAGAAATGTTTTCAGTGATAATTGTTCATGAAAGAAGCAAGCTGCGATCTTATTCTATTTGATTAGGGTTTAATTGCAGGGTTTAGACTTTTTTCAGTGTTCAATTTGTTCATGAAAGCAAGCTGTAATCGATTCGGGGTTTAATTACATGTTATGACTTCTATTTCGACGACTGACATGACCTAATTTGGACCTAAAGCTAGGCTTAGATGAGTATATGATGGCTGATATATGTATGATGTTATTGTGCAGGATGAGAATGTGCCTTCGGATGAGGAAGATGAACATGATGAAGAAGAAGATAATGGAAGGCACGCAAGGTTATTGCATGGAATCACTGGAATGCCAAAAGAGGCTTTTGAAGGTGAAATTTATCTTCCTTATTGTTTGGCCAAATATTTGTTTGAGCTTTTAAAGCCATGCTTGGACTCGGATGAAAAAATAAATCTAATCCATTTGATTTTATTTTTTTAGTTGACTTCATTTATAATCTAAATCTTTTTCGTGAACCCAAGTGTATTTCAATTGATTTACTCTACCTGAAACTCTGAAACAACATTCAAGTACAATTCTAGAGTTTTTTCTTTGTTAGTATTATGTGGGATATAGGAGCATTTTAGAGTTCATTGCTTTTCTTTATTTTTTTTAAATGATTTACACATCAGACTTTCTAAGGGATAAGAATTGATTTTCACATAGTTTTTTGGCTTCCAATCATCTCGAATCAGAATTAAACTGTTATTTTTGTGCCATTCATTTGGTTCTGAGCAGGTGCTCTTTGTCAAAGTTATGATTGCTCGAAATATGACTGAAAAATTTTGATGCATTGTTAGATAATATGAGGAAGAGCAACTTTGTGATGTCCGAAGCATATCCTGAATCTGAGTATAATCCTAGTAGTGATGTACTGGCTGGTGATGGCCGCATCACCATTCAAGACCTTTTGGACCCTCTACATGGGAAGCCTGGTTATAGTAAACTCAGGAAGAGAATGCAACATTTGGAGAAGAACTCCATCGCTGTTCAAGCTCCCCTTCGCAAGCCAGAACAGGAAAAGGTCGAGAGGAAGGTTGTGTATGGAAAAACTAAAAAGGATATCACAAAATGGGAGCCATTAGTTAAGAGGAATAGAGAGGCACCTACCATTTATTTTAATGAAGATGTAGACTTGGGTTTTTCTACTGTAGGGGCAATAGCTGCTGAATTTGTGCCTAGAACTGATTTTGAGAAGAAGATGGCTTCTTTGGTTCAAAATGACGAGGTTTTGGAAGCTCACAAAAATGATGGTGCCAAGCTTCTTGAATTGAACAAGGTATGTGTTTCTGCACAAATTCCCTTAAATATTCTTCTCCAGGTGTTGTTATATTTTCTTCAATATTTAATCTGTAACTGCCAACTGCCACAGTGACAGAAACAAAAAGGACAACTGGATTACTATTGATTGCAAAATTGCTATTCCATTCCACTGTGAGACTGAAACCTATAACTAGATTGGCATTGTACTCTGTATCTTTTGTCTTTGCATATGCAATGAAAGTTTTGCTATGGTTGAAATCCCCCCCCCCCAAAAAAAAGACAAAAAGAGAAAACGGAAGAGTGAGGGGGAAGTAACTTGATCCTTGATTATATTGGAGGATGACGTGTAGGTAGTTCCTGGTGTCAGGCACAATGGAAAATTGACTGTATGACACGTAAATCAAACCAAATGTGGAGGCATACTACCTATGAACCCCTAACATGATTCTACCTGTGTGAATCATGAGGCTTGTATACCATCCTTTTAATGTTCTCTTTACATAATGAGCGGTAACATTTCCTACATTGTTGGAACTTGGTACTACCACTTGAAAATGACTGATATTTCCCTATGCATGCACCAATGGAAGGAAAGAAAGTTTGCTGTGTCTATTGGCATTATTTTCAAGCCTAATACTTGCACATATGCAAGTAATAGGAGAGAATATGTGTACTGGATTAATGGAGCAGCTGTGCTTGATACCTGGAAACTTACATGCAATGTTTATGTTATTTTTATCTTTGTGTCTATTGGCATTATTTCAAGTCTAATACTTGCTTATATGCAAGTAAGAGGAGAAAATATGTGTACGAGCACCTGTGCTTGATACATGGAAACTTTCATGCAATGTTTATGTTATTTTTATCTTTGATTTTTGCAGTACTACTTATAGGGGAGCTGGAGGTAGGTTAAGATGAGAAGTTAGCAATTTATTTGCTTTTTCTTGTGGTTCTGAAACCCAGTTTTTTGCCATTGGCAATACATTAAATTCAATCAAAGGCAAAGAATTTCACAATAACATGTACACCATTTACTAATATTACATCCTCACACACCCTTTGCCCCCTTTTTGTTTTTTGTTTTTTTGTTTTTTTGTTTTTTTTTTTTTTTTTTGTATGGGAAGGTTTGGAGAGAGATACTTGGTTGTTTGTAGATTTGTATTTTGTGTAAAAAAATCAAAGAAAGGCAATAAGTCAGCGTCACTGATGCGCTTGCTTTTGTAGCGTATTCAGCCCTTTTCGTTGCCGAAACTGAAGTGGCAGAGCATTTTTTTATGCTTGCATTTGACCTTTCTTGTCTTGTGCACTCAATGCTCCTACATTAATGTTCAGTTATATTCTTTTTCTTTCAAAAAAAATTATTTTACAAATATTCGAGAGAGAAAACTTTATTCTCATCTTTCTATAACTTTCAAAAGAAAAAGAAGTTTCAAAGTTTGTGATCTAATTTGTTGCTGATATCTGCTGAAAGGTTTTTGTGAGGATTTTTTTTTTAATTTTTTTTAAGGAAAAACTAACATTTACAGTGGCTTTGCAATTATTTGTTTTTGAACTCTCTCTCTTCCCACTTTCCTGTTTTATTTTTTTTTTTATTTTTTTTTTCTCTTCCATTTTGGGTGATGATTGAGTTCAAATAATGATGTATGTCAGGAAGCTAATGGCAAAGCTCTGGGAGTAGAGTGGTTCGTGCTTGAATGAGGAAAGAGACTATAATTGTATATATTAGATGTGCTTGTTTTATAATTTTTTAAGGTTATTTTCTGGTGTTGGTGATGTGTTCGTAAATTATAATTTTTTTTCCTTGAGATTAACCTTCACTCGTGGAATAAACATACTTCTGTCGTACGATGCATGTATTAATTACCACCTAATCCAACTTATAAAGTTACATTTGATAGTAATTTTCCCATTTTTGCTGCAAATCATGCTTGGCAGGTATCTGTTGAAGATGTGAAAGATCGGCAAAATCGCCTTGCCAAAATGCGTAGTCTACTTTTTCGTCATGAGATGAAAGCAAAACACATAAAGAAAATCAAGTCCAAGACATATCATCGGTTATTGAAGAGGGATAGAATGAAATCAGCATCTACTGAGATGCTAACGGATCCAGAAGCTGCTAAAGAACAAGCAATGAAGCAAGAATTTAGGCGTGCAGAAGTAATTTACAAATCAAGTTCAACTGCTCATTTTCATGCTTCTTCAAAATTTAGCTACTGATATTTTCTTTTGCCTGTTGTGATTTATACAGGAGCGCATGACGCTGAAGCACAAAAACACATCCAAGTGGGCTAAGCGCATTTTGAAGCGAGGCTTGAATGCTCAAGATGAAGGAACTCGAGCTGCAATAACTGAACAGCTCCATGAACATGCTCGTTTAACTAGAAAAATGAACTCTATGAAGGACAGCTCTAGCAGCAGTGATGACACGAGTGATGATGATGATGATGAGATTGCAGTAGGATCAGATCAGGATGGAGCATCAAAATTGTTGGAAAAAGCCAAAGAGAAGACATTAAAAGCTATGGATGATGATGATGATGAGACGCTTAAATCCGGAGTGCTTTCTCTGCCTTTTATGGTAAATATTTGTGTATTCTTGATGGTCTTTTAAAAGCTTTCTCTGTCCTTTTATACTTAATTTGCTAATGAATATATCTTATTTAAAGGATAAAATTAATGATCTGCACAAATTTAAAATAATTTCAAGTGTCGGCAATAACCACTCGCATCTCTTTATTGCCTATTTTTTCTTCACTCAAATTCTAGTTGCCATAAAGAGAATCCTGTGTGCTGGTGTAGCTTGACTCTGAAATCCGGTCACAGTTTTAATATGCCAAAACTGCCCCCTTTAGTTTTTCTTTTTCTGATTTTAGTTCAATTCTCATATAAAGGATGAAATTGACAATGCACACATATTTAATATATATTTTTAGTTTAGGTACATTTTCTCAACCTTGCACATCTCTTATCATTTCTCTCTTGACTGTCTCTTGTAAAACTACCTTTTCTCTCTCTTTGACATTAAAAATTGCCCACCAAATTCTTTTGCTTCTGCAAGTGATTAATCTTGTAAAGAATTTCTCTGCATTTGGGTTTCCTTCTTAGGAGTTTTGCATGTGAAATAAACACATTTTTTAGTTCAAGATTAACATGATGCTTCCATTGCAAATTATCAGTATTGTGCCTTGCAAATTATTCTGATAGGAGAAGTGCCTACTCAGAGTATCAACGTTGCAAGGAGGAGAAATCTTCTAACTTATGTCAAAATCTTGAAGCAAGATTGTTCTCATCTTATTTACATGTTCCTTTGTCCTTGTTCCTAAAAATGTTTTATCTGTTTTTCAATAGGTCCGGGGGTTGAAAAAGAAAAAGGAGGCAGCCTATGAAGAAGCTAAGCTTGCTCTAGAGGAGTATGAAACCTCATTGAAGCAGCTTGATGATACCAGTGAACCGGATAACACAAAAATAGGTACTGCAAGTGGTAGACGTGTATTTGGTGCGGCTAAGAAGCAAGCTACACAGCCAGCTAAAAAGATCAAAAGAGACATCGATTATGGGACAAGTGATAGTGAAGATGACTTCAAGGCCCTTGAAAGTAATGAAGTTGACTTTGATGAAGGCAATGATTTGCAGAAGGTTGTAAAACTTGATCCTGTTGCACTTCGTGAAGTGTCTGACAGCCGTCAAGCTCCTGGTTTGGAGGTGCTTTAATTCTGTTTCATCTCTTTCTTTGATTAATGTCATTCTCTCTCTATTTAAATCTGAATGCATTTGCATGGTGGACAGAATTATGATGACATTATTGGAGACACAAAGCCCAAGACAACATATGAAGTTGCTTTATTTGCATCAGGCTCATGGAAAAAGGTAGCAATGCCTTTTTGTTTATTCTTTTTTTGTTATATGTTTCCTTTATTGTTTTTTCATTGCCAATTTTATCCTCTTTTTTTCTATTGTAACTGATATAAAAATGGCCAGATGATGGGTAAAAATGAGGTAGATGCTGAAACAAAAGCATCTCCAAAGGTTGCCGAACCTGCTCTGCAGCATCAGGATCAAGAGGTTGATTATGGTTCTGATACAGAGAGTGAAGAAGAGATGGTGGATGGGATCTTGTCAGCTGGAACAAAGTCAACTTATGAACTTCCATCTCAAGCTGACCTAATACACCAGGCTTTTGCTGGAGATGATGTAGAGGAAGAGTTTGAGAAAGATAAAGAGGAAATTCTGAATGAGGAAAATCCTGAACCTGAAAAGCCTGTTTTGCTTCCTGGCTGGGGTCAATGGACTCATATACAACAAAAGAAGGGTTTACCTTCTTGGATGCTTAAAGAACATGAAAGTGCCAAGAAGAAGAGAGAGGAGGCACTTAAGAAAAGGAAAGATGCGAACCTTAGAAATGTGATAATCTCTGAGAGGTTGGACAAAAAGGTTAGTGGTCTTCTGGGAACTTACTGTGCATCTGGGACATGGCTATAAGTTTTCCTTTGGCTTTTAATAATTTATATCTGCATGGGAAAGCTTTTTTACCTGGATAATTTGGGCAGTGAAACGTATATGGTGCAATCACTTTGGTTTAATGGGCTTAGAAAGGCTATAATCTATTGGTTTCATAGCTGTAGTGTTTATTATAAGCTTTAATTCTTTGTTTGTTAAGATTGTTAGAGGCTGTTGCATCCATTTGCATGAAATTTGGGTTAATTATCAGCCGGATAAAGATACCTACAGAGTCTTGCTTTCAATAAGGTAGAGTAAGTTAATAGTTACCTATATACACTTTCCTATTATTTCAACTTGCCTTCTGCCTTTTGAATTGAAAGTCAAAATCCTTAAGAAGGTTAAAAATCGAAAATGTGAGTTGTCATCCACATGGGAGTCTTCGTGATTATATTTCCATAATTAGCCAAATATGGTTTCTCTAGCACTTCATGGCTATTTTGTCAGATGTTGCTCATGGTCTGATTAACTAAAAACCATTTCTTAATCCAGTAAGAAATCGGTGGCTTTACGCGCTTACTTGTTGCTTCCTTTGTGAAATTTGGAATTGCAGACCGAGAAACTACACACGAGGACACTGCCCTTCCCCTACACGTCCCAGGAAGTTTTTGAGCAAAGCATCCGAATGCCTATTGGACCTGAGTTTAACCCAGCAACAGCAGTTGGGGCTCTCAATCGACCAGAAGTAAGTGATCCTTTGTTAAAATGGATTGCATTTGTAATATACTGCTGAACATGAAAACTGGATATTAAGATAAACATATTTGAGAATTTGCCGCATCATAATCTTTTATACTCTGCCAAAATGTGCTTGTTTGAAATCCTTTTGACAAATTTACTCTTACACCTTGGTGGTAATTTTATTCAGGTGGTGAAGAAATCGGGTATTATTATCAAGCCTATCAAGTTTGAGGAGGTGAATCCTCATGAAAGTGCTGTTGAAAACAACCAGGGTCAGAACAAATCAACAACAAAGAAGAATAAAGGGAGTGGCAGCAAATCCTCCAAGAAATCACAAAAATACAAATAGCAAATTTTGAATATGACTCCCTGGTTTTACAGAATTTGTTTTAAAATTGTAGTGCAGAATAATTTTGGAATGTCCTTGAGAAGAACAACAAAAAATGAGCAAGTTTTGTAGTTGTTTGTAGGGTTAAGTCATTTTTTGAGGTAGTGAGAAACCTGAGGTGTCCGGAAGAGAGGCAAGCAGGGCGTTTTGTGCCCGGAGTTCGCTTTATGTTGTTAATTTATGGAGCCATACAACTTGATATTACCTTTGGACTAGCTTGATAATGATGGCATATTCTGTATTGAATTGGAACTCTGGCAGGTCTTATATTAAGCAACTGAGTGCATGTAGCTTTCATTGTGTTGCGGGGCATGGGATGCATGGAGGCAAAAATATGCGGTGGTTCTAGCAGTTTGAGCAAACTTGCCTGACATGTGGTGAGTTATCAGTTAGGACAGGACATGGTTTGTCAAACGAAGCAAGGGCAATAGTAAACATACTTTTTTAATTTTATTATTATAATGATATTTGAATCCCACGTCAGGGGTTGAGAAAGAATAAATGAAGAAAGAATGTGATTACTAAATTATTCCCTGAGCACGTAAACAAACCCTTTAATACACATAACATCAACACCTTGTTCGTCGATAACAAATTTTTTGTTTAGACTAATCCAAAAAGTGGTTTTGTTTTTCCCCTGCCTCATGTAGTCAAAATATTTATTTAATTAAGAATTTAAAATATTTATTTAAATAAAATCTTTTGATTGTTAATGTTGTAGTTTAGATAGTTAAAATCTATTACACAAGAACTCTAAATTAATAAGTTATCATGGCAAAAGAAATATGAACAATTATAAACATTACCTTCAATTCAATACCCATGAGATCAACACTTTCTTCTTTACTAATAGATTTTTTTGTTTAGACCAATCTAAAAAGAGGTTTTGTTTTGTTTTGTTAAATTATTTTATAAAAAATATAATTTAAATCAGAATTTAAAACGATGATTCGAAAGAAAATAATAAAAAATAAATTAAAATTTAAAATTATTATTTTAATGAAAACTCTTAATTATAAATATAGCTAATATCTATTATTTTATTTATTTATTTATTGAGTATGGTTTTGGTTCCAAAGATTTTAGTTTGAAGATGGAAAGTATTTGAACTGCGGGAACGTGTATTTATCATCGTGTTACCAGACGCAACGCCTCTCTGCTCTCCCACCTTATTCCTCATTTGAAAATTTGGGCATCATCGGCCGTCCGATCCATCCAAACTACCCTACTCCGGCGAAGAAATGTTGTACGAATTTCTGCTATCGCTTTTAGGGTACACCGGAGATCTGATAATCGACGAAAGAGCACCGAAATTCTCTCGGCATTCATCTCTCTCCTGACTGTCCTATTTACGAAGAACGTACTTTCAAACTCGCTCCCAATCTTTCCTTCATCCAACCGTCCGAAAGGTAAACCCTAATTTCACTTCTCTCTTTTCCTCTCTCTCTCTCTCGCGCTAAGTTAGGGCAAAATAGATTAAAATTTCGTTCCAAGTTCTATAGTTAGCTCATGTTATAGTATTGTTTTGTGGATTGAATTACTGAACTGCATTTGAATGCGGAGACGTCTGGATTATTGTCTTAGATATTATTAGATGGTCTGACAGTGTCCATCTGATTGATGCGCCAATTACAAATATAATTAATTAGGCCATGTTATGAAAATCTTGTGGTAAAGTTGTGGTTTATATTGCATTTGAATCCGGAGATATCTTGCGCCTTGGGAAATGCCTAGTCGCAACCCGGGCCTTGATAAGCATGTCACTAGTTTAGTGTGGCTGTAAGAGTTTGAAACTCTGCGAAAGTGTCATTCCTCAAGGGGCACAAGATATCCCGGTAATTGAAAAGCTATAGCAGGAGAGGTCGACTACTATGGCCCTCGGGATTAGTTTGAAACAAAATGGATTGAGGTACCCACTACTCAACCAACCCTTAATCCTTTGTTGGGGTACCTTCTGTTTAGAAAAAAAACCTATCGACTAATGGCTTATTGGATGGCTTGCTATTTATACTGATGTTTTTTGTATTATTCATTTTTAATTTAGAGAAAGAAAAAAGATAGATATGCAGAAGCCAAAAAGGGGGAGGAGCACCAAGAAAGTGCTACATAGTCAACAACCTCTACAAAATTTAAATAACTTAGCAGCCGACCAAAAAAAAAAAAATGAACACTTCAGGAAGTTTTCCAAAATAATTGCAAGGTTTTCTTGACACCCTCAAAGGCCATCCTACTTCATTCCCTCCGCACCAGCCAAAACATAGCTAGGAGTATCCTAAAGACTTCCGTCACTTTACAAACCCTCATGCCACTCCAAGCCCATAATTTGCACCGAAGATTTCTCAAAAACTGCCCACTAAATGTGCATTAAAGAGCCCTTGTAAGGCTTGAGTCCATGCACAATGAAGCAACAACTAGTTTACGGACTTCAAATCGCTTTGACATGAAACACATTTGTTAACCATAATATCTCTTCTCTGAAGATTAGCTTGTGTCCATCTGATTGACCCTTGCAGTTATTTTTTACCCAAGAAGTGCTTTCCAAG
Source organism: Dillenia turbinata (assembly GCA_037126225.1). Taxonomy (NCBI): domain Eukaryota; kingdom Viridiplantae; phylum Streptophyta; class Magnoliopsida; order Dilleniales; family Dilleniaceae; genus Dillenia; species Dillenia turbinata. The sequence goes on from JBAMMX010000006.1 coordinate 1,759,815, forward strand.
TAAGATTTCGATCTTAATGAATATCTTCATGTAATGAATATCCAACTGACGTTACTTACTGCCATTTCCTTTGCTAATGAAAATACTGTTAGATAAATAGAAATAGTTCTGGCATTGGAAATGACCATTAATGTTCTCTTTTTTACACATTTGACTGATAATGTGGTCCAGATATTTGAGGATCTTCCAATATTCACTCTGGCTTAAATAAACTCAGATGGAATTGGAGAAATCATGGGCTTCTGTGATGCATCAAGATCATGCAGATTTTGCAAAATTTCGAAATGATCGCAGAAAATTCTTAGTGTCGCAGCATAGACGTCAATGTTTCGGACCAATTTGAAGAGTCAGAGAGCACATGGCGTTCTCAATCAGAAACCTGCAATTTTACATACAGGTCATTAATGAGATAGATCTTACATATCTACATGTAATAGACTCTTTAGGTTGCTACTGTAATCCTGTTATACTTGTTTCTGGTCTACAAATATGAACATTTTTCCATGTCAAGTCAGGTGTATTCCGGTGCCATAAGCTAAATGTCATAACCACACCTTCAGACCTTCTTACTTCTAGTGACGTAGACTTGTAAGACGTGCCCCTAATCAAGTAATATGCCAAATTCAAATTGTCACAGTCCTAATGGTCATGCTAATTTGAATTTGGTAAGACACAAATCCAGTTGCCGATACCACTTCATTAATATCTCATGGTCTCTTGAATCAACGAGAATATTGTCATACTTTATTCTGGTGTACCAAGAAGCAATTGTCGCAACATTTGGAGAGATGGGGTTTTCATGTGATCTGAACTTGTTGGTCCTATAAATTATAAAACAGTCGAACTGGTTTGATAATACACCGTATGGTTTGACTTTGTGTTTGGACCATTCCATCATATATGGGGTTTTCAGTCTGCTGTTCCTTCATGGCCATGATAGAGTGTAATAATATCAGGTCCAAAGGAGCATGGAGTTTTGTATTCGATATTGTTTTATTGTTATTCTGAAAAGTATCGTTCACCTTTTCTTTAGGTGGATGTGATAGAATCTCAATGGAATGTGCTACAAGCTCATATTCAAGAGTCTCATGATTTTACTGAACTTGTTGGCTTCCATGAAGAGTAAGTACTAAATTGATTGCATGCAGGATATTTATTACTCAAAGAATCTTTCCACTTGCATTGTCATTTTCACGTGCATTACTTCATTATCATATGAGTAATAAACACAGAATCATTGAACTTATTGTGCCTTTGACAGTACGGTGAACGACACTTTCTCAGAAAGGAATTTGATAGTCATGTTTAGATAGAGAATTAATGTGGAGGAAGTATATCTCTCTGGATTTCTAGCCATCACCCTTTGATTGAAATCTTGTTGCCAAAATAAGTATAATTGGGCAAGGAACTCTGAAAAAGGGTAAAATCCCTTCCATTTCACATGCTTATGTATTTAAAGGCTGTCACCAGCAGAATTTGATCATGCTTAGTTATTTCCCAGTAGAATCATAAAAGGGCCTGTAATGGTCCTTAATGTTTCTTAAAACACCAACAAATCATGGTCTTCTAGCAATAGTCGATGTTTTCATAAAATTCGAGTTTTCGTACAGCTATTGCTTGAGAAAATTATAATCTGGCCTTTGTGCAAAGGCAGTGTTTGAGATATGTGAGATGTCTTCTCACATCCTCCAATATTTTTGCAGTATTGCCTACTACATTTCTTATCCTATGTTGAAGTTGTCATCTGACTATAGTTCTTCACTAATGCATGTAATGATTGCCACAATCATAATCTGGTCATGGGGTTGATTGCAGTCTAAAAACTCATATGCTGAATTTATTACAGGTACTTGTCTGCTCTGATATCACAATCTTTCCTGGACATTGGTTCTGTATCAAGGATACTTGATAGCATAATGTAACTCTGCCTGCAGTTCTGTTGGAACATTGAGAACCAAGAAAGCAGTCTGAATACTTCTGAGCTGGAGCAAATAATAGAGGTATGGTTTGCCAACTTATTGTTTATACTATACATTTAGTTCGATACTGCAAGTATTTCTATTTTGGAGCAAACTAATTGGCACATCATCCTTGATTGCATGGTGATGGTAATTGTTTGGAGGAGGCTGTATCATTGCTTTGTGCTGCCTAACCTAGGGACAAACATCTTTACTAGGTTAAACTTGTCATGAATTCTGGCCATCACCCTGTGACAGTGGTATTGAAGCAGTTTTGGAGAGATTTTGGGCATGCTTTCACATTCTAGCAAGAGCTAAGTGAATTAATCGTATGATTTTATGTTGAAAACCCTTTTTATCTGATGGGTCAATGTCTTGCATGGCCCTGTCAATGTTATGTTGCTCTTATCATATCAAAGCCATGGACACTCTGCTGTTGTATGTACACTTATGTAGCCGTGGCTTTGCCCATAACTTAGTGTACAACTTAAAAGCCGTAACATTACATCCCTGGTTTTGTCATATTATACACGGCTGCAGCAAATTAAGAACTTTGACAACCTGGCAGGAGGGATCATAAAAGTGTGTCATCTTTGGGTCTGTGAAAAGGGATTCTACATGCTTTTGGGCATTACCTAGGTACTTTATAATATGAGCACTGACATATGTAAGCAAATGGATGTGAACAGTGTAACACCTATTTTCAATAAGTGAATATTTTATTGATGGCTTAAGGGTTGATACCTACTGTTCATCCTTGCTCAATCATAACATGAATCTAGAATTTTTGTAACTCAAGGATCTTTGGCTCTAATTTCTCGAGAAAAAAGAAAACCATTTACTTGTACAGGTCTCCCATATGATTATTTGTTCAACAGATATTGTTTTCTGATTCATATGAGCTAACTTATTCTTAAAAATTAAAAAAGAAAAAAGCACAGCAACTGCTGAAGCAAGTCTGCACAGACGCCGTTGTTAGTACTACTCTCAAGCCCCAGTAATATTCTCTCTCCAGGGTAAAATTTGTCATAACTAATATTAGGATAACAACTATTGTGGCATGTCACGAGTTTTATTTTTTATTGAAGTTTGGCCATAATATTTTGCCAGACATTTATCTTGTTTTAGGAATTTAACAAGAAATCAAACTCCTTGTACACTATATCGTGGAGTAGCAAGCTAGCCGGGAGTCAACGAGCTCCATTTCTCCGGCAGTTTCTTTTGCGGCTGAACTACAATTCCTTATTTAAGGTGACAGAGGCACAAGTCTTCTCATCTTGGCAACAAAATATTCTTGTTTGGTACTTAACTATCTTCCTTCCCCAATAACAGGCGACTGCAAGAGGTGTGCTGAATGTGGTCTGATCATGCCCAATTCTTCCTGGCTCTTAGTTTTTCTGAATTCGCTCACATGTTAGGTTAATAAATTTCCTTGACCAGAGCGATCCTATCCGACACATTTGGGCAGCACTATCCGAATCCATCAATGGTTTGCCTTCAATTAGGTTGTCCCACAGGTTGGTGGTGCTTGTGGTAGTTATCTTTTGATGGAAGATGATGGGCTTAGCTGGATGACTCTCACCTGACCATCCTCGAAAGTCAGGTGGGAGCATTTTGTGGGGGATACCCTCTTGCGACTACAATTTGGCTTGACGTATTTTTTAAGTACTTACTGAGGTTTTTTGACTATCTGGTGAAGGTTAGGTGGGGGGTCCTGTTGTGAATCACTTTCAATCTCTCTCTTGGAAAGTCAGTGGAGGTTTTGGAATCTCAGCCTACTTGACGTTCATGGTGTATTGTGTTATTAATATTACTTATTTTTTGATTTTTACCTGATTAATCCAATCTGAAATCCATTAAGGTTTTAAATTTTTCAAATTCTATTTTTTTATTCCTATGACTTGCAAGTCTGAAATCTATAATTAAAGAAATACAATACACTATAATCATACCCATGAAAGTTTGGTGTTCCTTGGTTTATTTTGTACCTATAAAGCATGCCTTTTTTTTCACCGTTATTTTTACATTTGTTTTTTCTTGGAATAAAAAATGCCAAAACCTATGGAAAGATGCCTTGTTTACGTATTGGGTTTTGGCATTTTTTATTTCAAGAAAGAGCAAATGCAAGAACAGTGGGAAAAAAAAAGGAAGAAGAAGAAGGCATGCTACATGGAAGCAAATCCCGTAGGATTTCCCACGTTTTATTTTATAAAATATATCGATCTTGTTGAGCTTGTTCCTGTTTGTGGCATGCCTCTCTCTCTCGTGCTTGGGTATTGGATAAATGCCTTGGACCCTTTCTTGATCAAGTATTTATATGATGCAATTCAAACATTGAACATAATTTCAACTTTATTCCACAAGATGCAACATTGTGGGGGTAGGGAGAACAAAGAATATATGTCAGGGCTCTTCATCCCCTTCTTCCTCTATTCTCTGGAATTCTCTTCTCCAATAATCCATCTACAAAAAACAAGAATGCCTATGAAAAACAAATCATAAAATTCATTAGCAACCCCAGAAGCTATATCGCCATGTTATTAATGTTACCATCGACAGGCATGACATGCAAGTTACTGCTGTATCACAGACGAGTTAACTAAGTTTGAACCTAAATAGAGATCAAGAACCATCGCTGGGCATCAAGCACAGCCAGCAATATAAATAAATCTTACTGTATAAAAAAGAGCAGAGATGCCAGTTTTGCAAAACTCATCAATTTTCACATATTATATATGTTTTAGAAATATCAGTTAATTGTTCAACAAATAATAACAAATTGACCCTTATACTATGTTTGGATGGAGAGAAAATGAGAAAAGAGAAATGATTTTAATAGAAAATCACTATCTGGAGTTTTAGAAGGGGAGAAATCGAAAGATTTTTAACAACAAAAATTTTCTTCCCAAAAGTGAGAAGAAAATGAGAGAAAGGGAGAGGGAAAAAGAAAGTTGTCTCACCAATATACTAAATTTATTCTTAAAAAGATAATAAAAAATTTTTAATTCTGGATAAATCTCACGTCATTTTCTTTTATTCCTAAAACTCCCAAATATAATAGAAAAAAAAAACCTTATCATCTCTTTTCTTTTCTTTTATTTTCTTCCCTAAACTCTCAAACTAAGCATTAATCTCCAATTTTGGGGTCAACTATTTGAAATTCCAATATATGAGAGAAGAGATCAGATAAATGTTTAACCTAAAATAATAATAGTAGTACTATGGAATTTGTTGGCAAAATTTTCAAATCCTTGAGTAAGATTATTTTTAGTCTATATTGATGAGATAATACTACAAACTATAACAATAACTAGAATCTTAATCTCAAATTTTGAGATCAACTGTTTCAAAGACAAATATAGAAGAAAGGAAAAAGAAAAAGAAAAAAACATAAAACATAAAACATAAAATTAAAGTTTGGAAAGCAAAAAAATTCGAGAAAAAAGGGGCATTCCGAGAATTGAACTCGGGACCTCTCGCACCCTAAGCGAGAATCATACCACTAGACCAAATGCCCTTTTTTGAATCAGGTTTGATATGCTTGGTTTGAATCTGCTGCACAAGCACAACACAACCCTAAAAAAATGCCCAAGTTTCAAAGTCTGATGGGAGATACATGAAGAGGTCTTTAACCTGAGCATCAGAAAACCGCAAATTCAGCTACAAAAAGAATACTCTTATGGTCTCCTAATGTTGGCTTCTCACCTAAACTCATCACAACTTTGCTGTAACTAACAGTTTCCACCTTAAACCTGTTGCGCATAAAAAGCTGGTCCATCCATTGGACTGTTCGTAGTAATCAACAAAACATTATATATTTCCATAAAGAAAACAAGCAAATGAGAGCCGTCATGTGACACCATTGGGTAAAAGCCAACTGACCTTCGTGCCAACATCAGCTTCTATCAGCCAGACAGGCTATTCACCAATAAAGAGAGATCCTTTCATGGCTAAACTACTCACAACATGCAACATTTCTTCAAAACTGACCAAAGTCCTCACAGGCAGAACCTATGTACACAAGCAAAAAAGTTCTCACAATGCAGGCACAACCCTGGACCTAATGCCAAAGAGGTGTAAATAAATACTCTTACCTGGAGGGCCCATATACTTGGACGAGTACCATTAAGTCCTTTTGAACATAGAGGTTGTTGTACGTCACAGGACTCCAGAGGAACATGAATAAACAGGCAGCTTCTAGGAATTCTAGCCCCAGCATCTAATTGTTCCTAAAGAAAATAACATCAGCAAGATTCAACCAAAATGGGGATGGAAGGGGACAAACAACAAGAAAATGTGTGTAAAGGCATAGAAAGGAACATGGATCAAGGTTTGTTACCGTGGGAGTGCATAATCTGTTGTTAAGGATATCCTAAGCTAATGCTTAAGAAGACCCAAATGACTAAATTTATGAATGCTGAACAAACTAAAAGCAGATTCTTTTCGCTATACATCACAAACTTGCAAATTGTCTTGTTCTGAATGTTTCCTTGTTGGTATTTCCTTGATTTAGTTTAGAATCTAGATAAAGTTGAGTTGGTTCTTTTATTTTTAATTGGAGACTTTGCCTTTGCCACTTAACTCAGCAAAGACAACTTATCATTTCAACATTTGAACCATGCTTATTGCAGTCACCAATTCAGAACAATTGCGTAGGTTTGAAGAGATGGACCTTCAAGCTTTTGGGCTGCTCTTTGGAAAACTCTTTCAGGGGATTCGTCAAATATTATGGTTGAAGGTGGCCATCGGAGTCTGTATGGCCAAGTATCCATACCATCTGTTAACAAAACAACCCGCAAGATTTAAGCAATGAATCATAAACGAAAAAATAAAATAAAATAAAAAGCAAGAAAATCTAGTTTAGCCAAAATCTAAACAGGCCAATATCACCTGTCGAAGTTCATCATTCTTGCTAAGCATGCTAAGTAACTTATCATCAACAAACTTAGTTGCCAGGAGGTAGTGGTCTGAGCCCAACTGCATACCTATCTCAAAATCCGGTGGGGCAAAGCACCCGGCATATTGATCAACAAAAAGAATAATAATAATAATAGTACGCCAAGTCTAATGGTAAACGTCACAGTGTGACAAAGGATAGAAGTTTTGCAGCCAACTCCAAAATAAAGTCTCCATGCCATTCATTTCATATTTTTCCCGATCCATAATGCTGGTTTTTTAGCCTAATTCTACCGCATTGTGCAAACAACGTAAGTTGACTACTAGATTAGTCTTATGGTTCTTTCCATACTTAAAAGAATAATTAGCATACAGTAAGAGTACAAAATGAATGTCCAAATTCTGAGAGAAACCCAAAATACCCAATTGGCTTAAACTCCTTGTTGCACAATTTTTGTTAAAGATGGTCACATTTAAACATTCTTGACCACAGAGAGAGAGGGGGAAATTGCCTGGATGTAGAGTTTCCTGGAAACGAAGAGAAGCGTTGTGAATGGCAATTTGGAGAAGAGGGTCATTTTCGGCTTGATCGTTGAACTTGAGTTTGACTTTTAATCCACCGCCATTTTTGATTCGGATGGAGTGCTGTAATAGGCGCAAGGTAGAAGTAGGTGCTGATGAACCCACTAAACAGAACATTTATACGTTTCAAATCTGGTAGTGCTTTGGATTAGATTGTTTTTCCGAAACAGCCCGTCCTTGGGCACAACTTGTCTAGTCTAAGCCTTTTTCTGACTCTCTGCGTGCGTCTGCGCGCGCCGTGTGGTTCTCCATTTTTGGTTTAGGATTTGGGAGTTTCTCGACATCTTAAATTATGTTTCTGTTTTTTAAATTTCAAAATACTTATAAAATTTTGTCCTTAACACATATTAATTGCACTAACATCTCTGAATGATTTGATGAACCATCATTGCTGCTGATGTTAACCTAAACATTCTCATATTGAAAACAAAATTTTTGATTTTACTAAATAAAATTTGACTAGAAAAAAATTTAAATTTATTTCAACAATTTCAATTAGTTAACCAAAGTGGCTCAGCTTTCACATATTATACGAATTTGGAAATTGTTGGTAATTTATTCAACAGACTTTAACAACAAAAAAAAAGAATATAAAAGGGCATGTAATACCATATAAACATATGCATAATATCAACAGATAATTAATTTATAAGATATTAGATTTTTTAATCAAATCTCAAATTTGAAACTTAAAAATAAAAAGATTATTTCAAAAGAATTACTCTCTAAATAGGGTTTTACAAACGTTTAAATCGGAATTAATCAAAATATAATTTAAATTACTGATAAATAAAAAACATATGCATAATGTATACACATAATTTGCCTCCGTTGAAAAATAAAAATAAAAATTGCTTTCCAGTGTCACTATTTAAAATAAATTAGAGTTGATTAACAAACACCTCCTCCCCCTCTTCTAACAAATTGTCCAACAACCTTTCTTAGAAGACTTAGCATTCTCTGGGAAAAGCGAAATGACCCACATTAAATTTGTACTCAAACTGGAAAGATTCACAAACACCTGCTGACGTCTAATTGATTAAATGTTTATTCTGTCATTTCTAAGTTTTTACACTTATACTACATTATTCTAAATTAAAAAATAATAATGATTACATTGCAACTATCTTATTTTTTTCAAATATATATTCCTTCAATTTTTTTTTTCTTTTTTTTTTCTTCGAAAAGTGTTCTGTGTAAATCAAAAGAGAAATTGAATAGGGTACAAGTGATATTAACTCTACCCACTTAAAATATAACCTAAGGTTCTACCACAACCAAGTTTGAAGGTTAGTGGCAAGGGGTTAGGTGCGATCGTGGGTATTTTCGTACGGTAAAGAAAATACGCACGCACACACACCCCCACACGCACCCACACCTACTTTAAAACACCCTCCCAAGTTCTTCATCTTACGCGTATACTCTCCCTACCTAGAGAGAGAAGCAAAACCCAAAAACCAAACCAGGGGAGGAGAATAAAAAGCTTATCTTCATCTTCTCTCAATGCCATTAACCCTAGAAAACGAAAAGAAAATGGATTCCAATTACCAAAACACAGCAAACCCAGATGCCAAAGCCTCATCGGAAGAACAAAACAATGAGCTTTCCGTTGTTCCCATTAACCAATCGCTCTCTACAGCTTCAATCTCTCTTTCTCTTTCCACAGTTTTACCAACCCACTTCCTCCTCCCTCCAAAAATCCAATCCCTTTTCTCCTCCCAACCCACCAGAGTCAAAATCCCATCTCAAATCTCTTCTCTCTCCACCCTCTCTCTCTCCTCCTCATCCTCCTCTCTCTCTCCTCCCAAACACTTCTTCAAATCCAACATCTCTATCTCTCCTCTCCAAAACCCACTTTCATTAGGTCCCAACAGATCTAATGACCCATCAAATGCTGCCGGAATTCGTCGAGCTTCCATTGTTTGGTTCAGAAATGACCTACGCCTTCATGACAATGAGTGTCTCAATTCAGCCAACAATGAGTCCATCTCTGTCTTGCCTGTTTATTGCTTTGATCCTAGAGATTATGGAAAATCATCATCTGGTTTTGACAAAACTGGTCCTTATAGAGCTACATTTGTTATTGAATCTGTTAATGATCTTAGAAAGTCTCTTCAGGCAAGAGGGTCTGATCTTGTCGTTAGAATTGGGAAGCCTGAGACTGTGCTTGTTGAGTTGGCTAAGGCTATTGGGGCTGATGCTGTATATGCACATAGGGAAATTTCTCAGGATGAGGTTAAGGCTGAGGAGAAAATTGAGGCCGCTATGAAGGATGAAGGTGTGGAGGTCAAGTACTTTTGGGGAAGCACGCTGTACCATGTTGAGGATTTGCCTTTTAAGTTGGAGGAAATGCCTTCCAACTATAGTGGGTTTAGAGAGAAAGTGAAAGGTTTGGAAGTGAGGAAGACTATTGCTGCTTTGGATCAGTTGAAGGGTTTGCCTTCAACCGAAGACGTCGAGCCAGGGGATATTCCTTCCTTGTTGGATTTGGGTCTTAATCCATCTGCTTCCATATCTCAGGTTTGGGTATTTTTCTTGTGTTAGTTTGGTTGTTTTGTTTTCCATTTACTTGCTATTTCTTTTTTTTTTTTTAATTAGTGTTTATGCAGAGTTAGTTTGCTTATTGTTTAAATGGTTGTTGGTTGTTGTTGAGTTTGTTCCATGAGTAGTTTAGAATTGACTTGGACTTAACCTGAACTTCTAAAATTTCTTATTGTTTTTGGTGTGTGAGTTTGCTTCTTGTTTTATTGGTTGTTGGGTATCGTTGAGTGAGTTTGTGTTATGGATATTGAGATTGATTTGGACTAATTTCCCACCCAAGTGGGATGCTGAGAATTTTGGAGGACAAAGTTGAGAAAACTAGCTTTTCGTTTTGTCGTGGTAGTTTTTCGGTATCTGAAGAAATGAAGTTTTCGTTCTTGGAAGCCTTCTAGCTTTGTTAGTGGACTTCTATCGTAGTAAACTATGGAGTAAAAACTAAGCAAAAGTTATTCCCTAGAAGGATACTACAATTTATCAGGGGACACTTAGTGTTGCCTAAATCAGGGTAAAGTGGGACTTTTTCCTTTTTGAAGCCTTTTCCTTTGTCTTCATATGTTTTTAAATTTGGTTGAGCCAATATGGACTCATCTGTGCTGTGGAGTTTGGAGTCCTGCAATTAACATGTCACGAGGCATGATCGTGTTGACTATAGAGTTTGAACTCTTTTGAATTTGTTTTCAATTTATGTTCTTGTTGATTCACCAAATTTAATAGTCCTGAGTGTATTGATTGTCATATAGCATGGCAAGCCTCCTGCTAATGCTTCATTGGTGGGAGGTGAGACTGAAGCCGTTCAGAAACTTAAGCAGTTTGCAGCTGAATGTCAAGCACAACCACACAAGGGAACCAATGATAACATATATGGCGCAAACTTTTCTTGCAAGATCTCTCCATGGCTGACCATGGGGTGCCTTTCTCCTCGTTCCATGTTTGAAGAAATAAAGGATACTGCTACTAGGTTTGCCCTATTCTCTGAAATTTTTCTTCCATTTAATTTACTCTTTTTTTTTTTAATTTAATGGAACTCTCTTTCTCATTTTAAAAATTTTCTTCTATGATTGATAGAATGATTTCGGCTTCCTCAAGCCCAAAGGATGGTGGTAATGGATCAAGTGATACTGGAATGAACTGGTTGATGTTTGAGTTGTTGTGGAGGGACTTCTTCAGGTAACATTGCAGATCAAAATTTCTTCCCCCCCCCCTTAAGGAAATCGACTTATATATCTTGCATTGCATTTATTTTTGTGTGAAATTTTACTGTTAATTTCAGATTTATCACTGTAAAATACAATTCTGCAAAGAAACAGCTTGATGCAACTCCAGCCACAGCTTGCACTGGCGCTTTTGCTTAGGCCTGTTATTTTTGCATGCAAAAGAAAAGCCTACCGTGGAAGTGTTGTCGCCTTTTGTTTCTTTACTATAATCTGAGCTATAGCCTGTTGGTGAGGTTTTCTGTTGCCTCAAGAAACAAGTTTTTTGTAGTCATTAGATTTGTAGGGTTTCTTAAAGAGTTTGTTGTTTGAACCTTTTCTCTCACTGCAAATAAATTGGTGAATATTTGAAAGCTCTGACCCACTCTTGTGGTGGCTAGAGCTCTTATGTTTTGCCTGTTCTTGTTCCATCTTGAGAACAGCTTGTGGAGCTTTCTTAAATTTGTTTATATATGTCTACACAAGATAAGACCTGTTTAATAGATGAATTGCTTTCTCTTGTTGCGAATAGCAAGAGTGTAATGTGGAGATATTGAGCAAGTGATAAATCATTTTACCTTAAGAGTTATGTAACAAGGACCCAAAAAAGGCGCTCACAAAGTAAGATAGTTGAATTGGAAGTTTAAGTTAAAGCTGATATGTCTGGCTGATATGTTTGCCTCTCAGCTTATGGTGCTAACTTACGGAAAAATCTCTCCCTTAGGAGAGTCTCTACTCTTCTCACTCTATCTGTCCATCTCCCGTCCACTATCTTTATAACCATGCAATATAGGAGTCTATGATGTTGATTGATGTCAACAAGCATTTAGATGGCAGATTGAAGGTTCTACCTTGAAGTGAATTGATTCAAGAGCCAAAGGAGGGTAGGAGGTATTTTGTGATTTTTGAGTCCCTATCCGTGCTATTAGACATCGATCAACTAGATTTTCATAGAAGGGGCTCTGATCCAATTTGGCTGGGCATGCTTTGTTTGCCTTGTTTGGATTCGATCGGCATCCTATGGTGTGAATTCGGCGGGTGTTTTAATTTCTTAGTTTTGATTCCTTGTATTGTATCTCCCTGTTATATGAGTAGGTTTATGTCCAACTAAGGTTTTTGTTTTTGTTTTGTCAAATTTGTCTTATATATGGGTCTTGGTTGTTCTGTTTGGTAACTGCCCAATTTGGTTCTTGTTGGTAATTGTGGTAGATTTTATGTTTGGGTCCTAAGCTCCCGTTGGACGCCCAAAAAAAAAAAAGATTAAGCTTTTCTCCAGCTCATAACAAGCCATCAAACTCAATTTGGAGTGTGCTAGTCACTCTTGCTGGCCAAAATTCATAATTTGGAGTCATTTGGGATGTGTCCAATCTGTATATTTCATTGCTGCTACTAAAATATCATTGAAGTCCTTATCCATCGTCCGCAGAATCATGTTTCGATGAATACAAGCATGAGCTCGTCTATAAGGTAAAAAAAGAGATGAATACAACAATCAAGCGAAAGTTCATCAATTTGGTAAGAAAGAGAAGTCCCTTAGGTACAGTTCAAGCAGTAGATACTCCTCATTTTTATCTTTCTTTCCTTGATTTGATCTCACTTAGTTGTATTTTCTTGTAACAAAAAAAAAAGATAAAAAACAAAAAGGAACTTGATGATACATGGCCAAGGGTCCATCATCGGCCCATTTTCAGAAGACTTAAAACTTTACCCTGGACCCTTTAAACCACGCTCACCCAACCGAAACTATCTGTGGCTCCTTGATCATTTTAGTCCTCGGTATTCAAACTCCTCAGTCACTCCACTCCTTGGTGATATGTCTTGCAATCATAATTCACTCGATTAATATGATAAGCACAACTTGGGATAATGTCCAAAGGAAATAAATTTTTAAACAAATTCAAATTAATTTAAACTTTTCTTATGGGGATGAGAATCTTCTCATTTTCGAAACGACCCTCCAGGATAAAAGAATCATACCTTGACAAATACATTAGATAAGGCAGGAAACTTCCACAATCTCAGAAGATGATCAACGTCTCTCCACAAGAAAAGTAGGATTTCAAGACACCTTACGACACCTTTCAAAAGCCACAGGTATATATGCATAACATCGATCACCACCTAGGTAAGTTCTCACGAACCTAACATCTTAAACACACCGATAACACAGAGTCGACATACCATTCTTCTCAGTCTGTTACCATATTTTAAAATCCCTCTTTCTGATTTGAGCGTCGGAGTTTCCTTCACCGGTTTATACTCCGACAGGTTTTGCGGATTTCAAGTCTCGGATCACATCCTGTTTTTGGACTCTTACTCTGACTGCAAAGCAGGTATTGAGGAGAAACCCAGAACTCAAGATAGAAAAAATGGGGAATCAGACACTAGCAACAGCTAGGGAGGAAAGAACAGCAAAAACAAGCCAAAGCAACATGAAGTAGGCAAAGGTGACACACGCCCAGGTCCTCCAAGCTCTGCTCCCAGCGTTAAATGCCTAAATACTACTAGAACTGAAATACAGCCTGCATGTGTACAGAAGAATAATAGCATAGACAAGCTAAGATCTTCTGCATTTGGAATTATCAAGGGTTCTTTGTACGCAATGTAGTTGTGGGCAGTGTCGATCAACCATGGAATATGATACCCACCTAAATATTGACTGAATTGCTGCAAGAAAGAATTAGGGGAAAAAATGAAATATAATGTCTCCGATCAAGCCAATATATATTTACTTTCATACATTTAACAGGTACTATGTAAGTGATATTAGTAGCAGCTTCTTAGCCTAATCCTTTATGCGAAAAGTGCATTTGTTAATCAGGACTTCTTCCTATACACATTTTCCTCCTCCTCCATCAACAAACCAAAAAGAAGATGTCATTAAGCTGCTCAATACGGGGTTTGTCACCTATGCTCATGGGGCCCCGAAAGTGTTGCAGGCAGCATTTGATTTCAGATCCCTGTGTTATAACCAAAGACGCTCTACCAATAAGGCCTTACTGTCACTTCATTTACCATAAGAAACTGCTGTTGTCAACTTCTAGGGGGCAATGTAGCAACAGTACTCATACCCTCAAACGACCAGATTACTTGATCCCCATTTCCAAGTCGTGTTTTCTACAAGAAGAAGGGCAATAGACATCTCCGTATTTTATGGCAGTCTATGCATTGCAGAACTGTGGCACATGAAAAATGTTTCAGAACATTTCTGAAATGTTTCATGTCTTTTAATTATTTTAACACGTTAAATTAATTATTATTTATATAAAATTTTTATATTTATAATTTTTCTATATATAATGAATTATTTTTTATTTAATTATAAATTTTATATTAATTTATAATTAATAATTATAAATTTCACCATTTTAGATTTTTATTATAAAATATAATTATTTTATTATTTTCATAAAATAATTTATATTTATATAAAAATTTTTATATTTTTTTATATTTATGTGTTTGTCCATATTTTTGTTTTTTTTTTTTTTAATAAAATATCATTTTCGTACGTCATTATGTTTCTATTTTTCTATTTCCTAGCCGTAGAATATGGATTGGGGAACAAGTAATTAAACTCAATAACTTGTTTTCTAACTAAGGTCGACGGTTAAATCCTGCTGATAATGTTTTTAATGTTTTCTAACTCAATCAATGAACAATTAATTTAGTAAGTAAGAGTATTAAATTCAATTTTAAGTTTTAAAATTTGAAAATAAAAAAAAAAATTATTTTGAAAAATCTTTTTTTAAATTGGATCTAACGACATTTAGATCAGATTAATCAGAATATAATTTTAAATACGATTTATTATATAAAAAAATATTTTCTAACACAAATAGTGAGAGCGAGGTGTCGTGTCAAAAAAAGTGGAGAGCGGAGATTTTCGAAGGGTACATAATGGTTTACTGATCTAATGACGTAATTATCAACGTTTCGTCGGTCTAGTAGAAAGAATACTAACATCTTATATCAAGAATCGGGATTTGAGTTTTGATAGTAACAAAAACGATATTGTGAAAACTCTCTCCCTATAGCGAACTCAGCAGCAGTTCGATCGAAATTAATCAAAAAAAAATTTTAAATATTTGACGGATCAGGACCAAAAAAAAAAGTCTAATGATGTGATTGCGATTTGTGAGATAATGACCTCCAAAACATCTTTCCTAATAATTTAACTAAAGTTAATTAACTATAAACAAATTATTCTTTAGAAAATGATTTGTAAATTAAATTTTAATATTTAAAATTATTATGAAAAATTGAATGCCCACACGTGTTGAATAATTATAAAGTTTTGTCCTCTCTTTTAATAGTTATAGATATTTTAAATCTTAAACGAAGATTGGTTCGAGAAAATTAAAAAAAAAAAAAGAATAAAATCTTTAAAAAATGTATACTTTTTTGAGCAAGGAAAGTTATAAATTTGGTAACGATAAAGAAAAAAAAAAAAACTCTAATCAATTTTAATTATGTGGAAAATCTTAGAAATAAGTATTTTTCTTTGAAGTAAAACAAACAAATAAATGATTTACTATTTTGGGTTGGTATGCAAAATAATAAAGAAACAACTAACTATACTCCTTTATTAATTGCTCTTTTCATAATTTTTTAAATTAATTATGGATTGGATTTTAAATAATAGTTTAGTTTAGTTTAAAGATATCTTGATCAATTTAAAATTAATTAATTTTTTAAAATTCTTTTTTAAAAATAATTTTAACTTCTATGAGATTGTATATATTTAGATCTCGACCGATGGGATCTATATAGGATCACATTCGTTTTATAATCAATAAGGCCATTGATTAGATAATTTTGAAATGGAGCAAGGTTGCACTCGGCCATGCATCCCCTTTTTTTTTATACCATCAATATTTAAAATCATATTTCAATTAATTCAATTTAAACATCTGTAAAAATAATATTTAGATAAAAAAATTTTACGTAATTTTTTTCATTTTCAAGTTTTAAATGCGAAACTTGATTAAGAAATCTAGTATTTTATCTCACTATACCGACTATTCGTTAATTGCATTCCATTTATTTTGAAAAATAGTGCAAATATTTTTGGATGTAATAAAAGGGGGGAAAAAAGTTAAATGAACATGGATGGAAGAGAATATGTATACTTCATCTACGAATATGTCTTTATACATCCTCTATGGAGCTAATTTC
The DNA here is from genome assembly GCA_037126225.1 of Dillenia turbinata. Classification (NCBI taxonomy): domain Eukaryota; kingdom Viridiplantae; phylum Streptophyta; class Magnoliopsida; order Dilleniales; family Dilleniaceae; genus Dillenia; species Dillenia turbinata. The sequence goes on from JBAMMX010000006.1 coordinate 1,776,160, forward strand.
TTACAACAAACAAGTCCAAAGAGCCATCATATAGAGGACAAGAAAAGGAAAAAGACAAAAGGAAGAAGGAAAAGTTGAATGACTTAGCTGATATGCAGCCTGTGAAAGAACATCCTTGTTAGTGAAATTGATTCCTTTAGATGACTTAGCTGCTTTGCAATGAAATCTAGGAAAAAATGGAAACCTGTGATGCAGCTAATAAGGTCCGTCAACTGGGTGACAACATAAGCTATGCCGGTGATCAAAAGTAGGGAGCAAATGGGAGCAATCCATCCATGAGCAATATGAGACGGAGATACAAAAGCAAATAAAAGTCACCGTAGCGATATTTTTATATATTTAAATTTATTTTATTTTATTTTATTTTATTTCAGATTTTATTTATAACTTTTATGTGTATTTTTAGTTTTTATTTCGTGATTTTACATTGATTATTTTCATAAATTTTATTTTAGGATCATTGGGCTTATTTAAAGATATTGAACTATACAGGCAGCTGTTAGTATTTTGGGTATAGTTTTCTGTTCTGACATCCGATTGTCCTGATTTTTGTTGGGTTGGAAAGAAAATTTTAAAACCTACAAATCTTATGAAGACATCAGAAGCCGGGTCAGATAAAAAAATATCCGAATTTTTGAATCGAAGTTATTGTAGTGCTGGAAATCAAGATCCATGAGTTCTAAAAGTCCAAATCCAAATGAAATATCAAGCTATTATGAAAACTCATGAATTTTTAATCATTTATAACTCTTATAATTTAAATTATAATGAAGAGATATCCTTTGCAAAAAATGAAGAGAGATGAAGCCCTAACAGCCACCTCTTTTGGAGAAGAATTCTTTTGGGTGCAAAGAGAATGTTTTTTTTTACCTTTTTTGTTTTTCTTTATCATGTCTACTTAGATTTCTTATTCCTAGAATTTGATAGATTTTGTTTTTTGATTAATAATATGGTTTGATTTATTTTTTTCTCTTAAATCTTTATTGACATGTTCTTTCTTTAATAAAATTTTATTGTTGAACTTAATATTTCATTCATATAGGTACCTACGATTTGATAATTTGTGATGTCATGCATGAGATCGAGAGAAAATTGCATGAAATCTGACCAATATAATAAAATCCATATAGGATTATGAGATCAACGGATAATTAATTCTATGTGTGGAAATTTTTAGAGGAAACCCTATATTACACATATTCCATAGATCTTAATATAGTTCAGCCTAATCAAGATTGCATGACTATTGAGTTTTGAATAGTCGAATTACGGTTTCATTGCATGACCATTGGGTGAATATAATTTAGAGAAATCTGTCATCATCAAAAATAAATTTTTAGTCAATAAATTTTAAGGGATTTGAAAAAATTCAACCATGTAAAAAAATTAAAGAGATTTGAAATCGATGTTTTAGGGTTTTATAAAACTATGATTTTTGTTTATCAATATTTCTGTTTTTAATATTTTTATAATTTTAATATTTTTGCTATTTTAATTCGTTCTGTTCAACTTAGATATGATATTTTATATTTGGTAATATATAATATTTTCATGGGATCGACACTTGTTCTGCACTATACACAACATTTGTTTAGGGTATACTTACCCAAAATCGTGATATACGTAAATCGTATAACAAGTTTCTGACACCGTTGCCGGGAATATTATTGTATATTAATAATAATCATATTATTTGACATTGGACATTATTTTTTTTTTATTTCTTGTCTCTATCTTGTTCTTGGTAAATAAGGTATATAGATTTTAAGATTTTTCATATATTTCTTACTTCTTCTATATAGAATTAGTTTTTTTTAGGGTTTTTTTTTTTTTTTTTACTATTTGAAAATAGATTAAGGAATTAGGGCAAGTGATTACTTGTTTTGAAAGATTTCGGTCTGCTAAACAAAACCCGTAACTATAGTTACGGGTACCGACCTATTTTCGTCAAATTTCGTCATTTTCATTGGCTTTTCTATTTTTTTTTTAATTTTTTTTCGTGATTTTTGAAATTTTTCGATTGTTTTTTTGAGTGTCTTTTAGTATTATTTTGCTATATTTTTGTCATTTCTACATTTATATAGGCATTATAGATTTTCTTGAGTGGTTCTTGCAATTGGTTTTGAAGTTTGAATTTTGTGCTAATTTTTATGTCTGTACAGTACATGCTGCGATTCAAGAGTCTTGACCTAGTTGATTTTGATCTTGAGATTGAAAAGACATTACGAACCATTCGTAGACAAGTCAGGGAAATTAAGGAGGAAGAAGTATTGGCTCATGAAAATAGAGCAATGAGAGAATATTCGATACCTAAATTTTAAGATATTCAGTCTAATATTGCACGAACTGCAATAGAAGCGAATAAGTTTGAACTAAAGCTTAGTCTTATTAGTTTAGTGCGGGCAGATCAATTTGGTGGAGAGACCTTTGAAGATCCAATTAGTCATGTGAAAAACTTTCTGGAGATCAGTGACACAATCAAGTTAAATGGAGTCAGCGCAGATGTCATCAAGTTAAAGCTATTCTCTTTCTCTCTTAGGGAAAAGGTAAAGGTATGGCTGAACTCCTTCCGTACTAATCATTTCATAACTTAGGAAATTTTTTCTCAGACATTTTTAGCCAAATATTTTTCACCTTATAAGATAGCCAAACTACGTAATGACATTACTAGTTTTAGGCAACCTGAGGGCGAGTCTCTGTATAATACTTGAGAACGGTATAAGGATTTGATTAGGAGGTGCCCACATCATGGTATTCCTGACTGGTTGATTTTGTAAATTTTTTATGGTGGTCTTTTAAATTCTGTGAAAATTACCATTGATACTGCGGTTGGGGGTGTATTTATGAGCAAGTCATATAATGAGGATGGTCATTATTAGATAGTATGGCTTCTGTTGGAGTCAATTTTTACTCTACAAATACCTGTTCTTTCGACTTGAGCAGGACACCGATAATGGTGGTATTCGTCAATTTTTCACGGATGAGAAACCTGCAAAAATTTCACCTGGGCTGGCCCGGTGGGGGGACTCCGATACTCAAGTTAGTATGAGTGATGAAATAAAAACTGATAATAGTCGTAGATATCATACATCCGATTGTAAATAGAATAGAATACAAAGTATACCTCTGATCGTATAAGACTGAGTATGAAACCCTACCTTTATCAGTGTATGTAAATGGGTATGAAACTCCCTCTGAATGACATATGGAATTGGGTGTAGAACCACATCTGAATGATGTATAGAATTGGATATGGAAGCCCCCTTCTGAACGATGTATATACCTGCCTCTCTTTCGTATGTCAAAACTGAGTCTTTCTTGAGAGTTGTCTATACTCTGTATTTATAACCTTCCAGGGATGTAGAAAACCCTAGTTTCCTTTTATTTGAAGTCTTTCAAGAAGGTTAGGCTTGTAATTAGAGACTTCTGAAAGATTTAGACTTCCTCAAGATTTAGAAAAATTCAGAATTTTAGAAAGATTTCTTTTCTTTATGAGAGTCCACGAGAATTATAATTCTGCAGAAATATGGAAAGATTTAATCTTGATGGTGATTGTCTTTCTTATCAGATAACCATATATTATTTTGGAGACCTATTAAATAGGGTACCATCATTTGCCACCACTCCTAATTGCATTTTGAAGAAATAGTATTAGGAGTAGAGTGAATCGTAAGAAGCCTCCCAGAAGACCGAAAGGTCAAGAGATCAGTAGGTCAGTAGACTGAGAGATCAAATGATTGAGAAATCGACTCATTGAGAGACCGAGTCATCAGGTGATCAAGAGATTGGCAAATCGACAGGTTGAGTGATCGTGAGATCCAGAGGTCGAACGCTCGAGCGATTTCAAGACCGACAGGTCGAACGATCGAGAGAATACCAGACCGACAGGTCGAATGATCGAGAGAATAACAAACTGATAGGTCGAATGATCGAACAATTAGGAGACCGATAGGTCGAACGATCGAGAGAATACTAGACCGACAGGTCGAACGATCGAGAGAATACCAGTCCGACAGGTCGAATGATCAAGAAAATAATAAACCGACAAGTCGAATAGTAGATCAGGGCGTCATAGGCCCGTTTGGAAAATTAGATCCCATCGATAGATCGGAGTGACATGGGCCGTTAGGGGAGTTCCGTCCCTTATTAATGACACGTTCGAATCGATAGAATCTAGACGATTTAGACTCACCGTACAATATAAAACTTTTAGATAAAGGGGTCGTGTCCACCCGTTCGGGGAGTTCCATCCCTTATTGATGACACGTGTCCACCCGTTCGGGGAGTTTCATCCCTTATTGATGACACGTTCGGGCGATAAGATCTGAACGATTCAGACCCGTCGTACGATAGGAAACTTTTATATGGAAGGGTCATGTCTACCCGTTTGGGGAGTTCCATCCCTTATTAACGACACGCTCGAACGATAGGATCTGGGCGACTCAGACCCGCCATACGATAGGAAACTTTTATATGAATGGGTCGTATCCACCCGTTCGGAGAATTCAATCTCTTATTAATAATACGTTCGAATGATAGGATCTGGACGATTCAACATAAAAGAATTTCTACATCCAGCTTTTGTCAGTAGACTCCTTATCGCAAAACCTCCAGCTGGATTCAGGTCGAGTCTTTAACTTGTACCAACTCTTGGTCGAGCCACTGTTTCCACATCTCATCAAAATGAAGATGGACGACAATATGTCGAAATCAAAACGAAGACGATAAAACCCTAATAGGGAAGCCACAGTAACTACCAGACACTTGAAATCAGAAGAGTCGAAAATATGTTCCAATAACGTAGTATCTCCGCGAAAGGACCCGTGTATGAAACTTTTAATCCATACCTAACTGATTGAAGGTATATCGATACGCAACCCTCTGCGCCATATTAGCCCTATCGGCTTCCGTGGCAGACACCAAGGTGTAATCGTCTCCCATCAGCATCTCAGTTTGCACCTCTTGGAGTTCCTTCATGGACATAGTACTCGCAATATCACTAATGTTTGGAAAATTCTTAAAAGCAGACATTTTTACCATTGTTTTTGGAAATGACTTCTCTGATAGATCTCGAAGGAGGATTAAAAGAGCAATAAACAAGAAAGCTGGGACATGTGATCCCCTGATGAGCGCGAATCCTTATGAAGCGTATAAGAGACGATTTACAAAAATCGAGGCGACAGAATTCACACTAAAAAAGTTTTGTGCCTTTTTCAATAACTATTACTCACGGTGCCTCTTTACCAAGCAGGCCATGAGTCAGAGGCAAATGATGGGATATAGTCCAAGGCCCAACTAGAGGGGTCAGCTCTTGAAAAGCCCACAAAGGACAACTATCGATTGATATTCAAATATTTCTTATGATTATCTACCGAAGGGTCTCAGTGGCCCAGATTTCCCGAATGATAGGGTTTCAGTCGCCCCGAACGTGATTGATCAAGTAAAGGTAATCGCCCCGATCAGGTATCCAACTACCAAGTCCACCGAACGAACGGGCTTCGAAGACCTTCCATCGGTCCAACAATTGATCGATAGCCAATAGTACCAACAATTCCAAGGAAGATCAAAATATACTAATAAATCCGATTTCCTATTTGAGAGCAACCTCTCTAGGATCTTTCCGTTAAGGAAAGAATTCCACCAGAGAACGAAAGCTTCCCAAAGGATGAGAATCACAATCAATTCAGAATATTGAATTCCTAAGATTTTCGGATCAGCTCGACAAAGAAAGTAGGGTTGAAGCACCCCGACGGCACACGACTCTCGCAGGTATAAAGCATCATAAACCTTTCAAGCCAGGTACGCTCTTGGAGCCTCACACATTGGGCACTCTAATCACAGGGAATCACTCCCTTGAGCTCTCAGTCTATTTCTATTTCATTCAAAAATCGCTCTTTCTGACTTGAGCGTCGGAGTCTCCCTGTCAGAACACCTTATGGCGGTTTTTACAGGTATTACATCCCTCCTAACGACGATCGCTCAAGTCTACAAGGAGTCGGTATCTATGCAGTCGCAACCCACCTCCAACAACTTATAACTAATATGATTGGTATAATGAGAGTGAGATTCATAGGCAAAGTGTTGATGTGTATGCACTTAATAGTTTTAGCATGCTTAATGCGAAAATTGACTCTTTGATTAATTGCATGAAAACTAATCAACTTAATATTGTATCTAACCAGACCTTATATTATGATTATTGTGATAATTCTACTCACGTATTTTCTGAGTGTCCACAGGTACAGCAAGCAAACTACATTTCTAACTTTAGCAGATCTCAGGATAACTCTTATTCCAACACGTATAACCATGGATGGGGGAACCATATCAATTTTTCTTAC